>RCUC01051137.1:0-25625 GCA_003697995.1 Taxidea taxus jeffersonii | reverse complement strand
GTTAAGTATCTAGCTTTGGCTCAGGCGATTATCAGTCCTGAGATGGAGCCTCAGTAGGGAGTCCACTTCTTCCTCTCCCGTTATCCCCTGCCACACTCCTGTGTGTGCACCCTCTCTCAAATAAATAAATGAATTCTTTAAAAAAAAGTTTCATGAATAATTAACATGAGAGCCAAATGTTTTCTTCTTCTTCTCTTCCCCCTCCCCTTCCTCCCCTCCTCTCCCCTCCTCCCCCTCCCTTTCTCCCTCCTCCCCTCCGCTCCCTCTCTCCTCCTCCTCCTCCTTTTCCTTCTTCTTTCCCACATATTTTCTTCTTATGAAGAAAAAGAAAATAGCACTGCCAGTTAACACAATACATGGGCTACTGTGGAGATCAGATTCCCGGTCTCTAATGCAGTTTTATAAATGTATGTTTTGTTTTTAGCTTGTAGAATATTGTAGATACATTGGGTTCTCTCCTTGCTTTATTGACTCATTAGAGAAATATGCACATTTCAATAAACTATTTTGTTTTAGTAATAATTTAAAATCACCTCATAGGCATGATTGTTTTCTAACAGTATAGATTAGACCCACTGCCCATTACCTTGCTTCCTGAAACTTCCTAGACTGGTAGTTAGTCCCTTACTAGATGGTTCTAGAAAAGAACAAAGTCAGTTCAACTATTAAAGAGGTTACAAAAGTATCAAAAATTAGTTATGCAGACAGAAAGCCTTCTGGAAAACGTCATACTTAATAATCACATATTCCTACACAAAGGTTTTGAAATTAGATTTTCCCCTACATATCTTTTGACTGCAATCCTATTTAGCACTTAGAATCCTCTAATGCTGTGATTTGTAATAAAGTGATAATTTAAACATAGAACACCTTTAGGATTAACTCAGGACTGCGTTTTTTTTTCTTGCAGAAGAGCGGGTACATTCAATTAGATCTTAAACTACAGATTGCAGGATTTCCCCCTAAAACCAGTTTATCTGCTATTAATGTGTATGACAATATTATACTCATAAAATACGATAATTAAAATGCAGAAGTTTTTCTGGAATTGTGGCTTTTCCTCCGGATATTTAGTATTTCTTTAAATAGTATAATTTTTTCAAAACTATTTAACTTTGTAGAGCTCATTTAGCTGGATGAGAAATTAGACTGTTAAGTGTCATTAAGAAAATAAATTAACACTGATATCAGAAAGCAAGTGTTTATAGCTTCTGAATGATATATAGCTTTTAATAAAAATGAAAGAATTATCCTTCAAAAACATCAGGACTTCCAAAATTAGAGTGTCCATTTCAAAATTCAAGGTTATGGATATGAATGCCTGCTTTATGGTGGTGTAACTGGCTCCCAGCCACCATCTTTTTATGCCTGAAACTCCTGCATATTTATTATGTAATTATTTATTTGCTATTTAACTATTTATTTGTTTACTTCTTTATTTTTCCTCTCCTGGTGAAAACTTGGGAGAAACAAAATTGTCCCCATTTAATATTGCTTCCAAGCAGATGGCACCAAAATCTCTATATCCCACTCTCAGAAAGATATGTTTCACAGAATTTTCAAAGAACTCTGTGAATTCTCTCTGGTCAAAACCAGTTGCCAGATTTTTGTTCAATATTTCTGCTAAATTGAATGTAGGGACTTGCCAATTTAATTGGCCTCAAATGAGGTAATAATTGGATCTCATTATAGCCAATTAATTTTGTACTAAGAGAGGTTGTAAAGGGAGTCTTGTTTGAAGCTGACTCCAAATTTTAGGTAAAGCTCTGCTTGTCTAACCACATCACACATATCAAAAAGTGGGGATTCCAGACATGTTTGGACATATGACAAAAAAGCAAAACAAAACACAATTTTATGAGCTAAATCTACTGTGGTACTATCTGAATGTTATTTAGTATAATTTTATATGACAAATAATTGACCAATAGAGCAAACTTTTGATTGGTTCTTGGATATGTTCTTGCTGTGTGATACGTGCCTCATACCTAATAGGCACTGAAGTAATAACAACTAAGACAAGAAAATCACCTCTGATTTAGAACAAAAGCTCATACAATGTACAGGTCCTCCATGTATAGTTGGGCAGGTTGATCACTGCATATGGGCGCTTGGGCAAGTGGGGCTGAAAGTCATCTTGGGAATTACCCTTCAAGCCATTTGTTCTTGTAAAAACCATGTGCTCCAAAGGAAGCAGCACCTTTTTCCTAATTATCCAAAGGTGCAACTGGACAATGGCAGCTATTAGGTTTGGGAAATTCATTTAGCCATGGAAATATGTGATACTAAAATATCCTAAGGCCATGTCAGTAGCATAAATTAAAGATAAACTGATATTTAGCTCTGAGGTACACTATCTTATATTTCTTCCATTAAATGTATATTACTTCAACATTATATGTATGGATAAGCTTTAAAATTTAGAATAAACCACTTCACCTCTGTGTTTTAAGCTTTGTTCCTTAGCAGGATCTTCATAGGACTTTTTTTTTTTTTCTTAAGATTTTATTTATTTATTTTACAGAGAGAGAGAGAAAGAGATCACAACTAGGCAGAGAGGCAGACAGAGAGGGGGAAGCAGGCTCCCTGCTGAGTAGAAAGCTGATGCCTGGTTGGGTCCCAGGACACTGAGATCATGACCTGAGCCGAAGGCAGAGGCTTTAACCCACTGAGCACCCAGGCGTCCCTCTTCATAGGACTTGGACAAATACTACTGGGAATAACAATCAGTAAACCAAATAAGTGAAACTGATGAACAGCATGAAATAATCAATAAAAAATTATTAGCTTGTAACATGAAACTGCCATTTTGTGATTCAAAAATAGTCAAATAATGTTGATTTCTTAAGGTTATCTCATACTTCATGCCCCTCATCCCATTAAAAGCATAGTTCTAGACCCCTTATCAATTTGCACATTATTCTGTTTTTCACTTATGAGTACATTTCTGTTTTCCCTTATTCAATATTAATTATTGAATGCCTAGTTCTTTTTTTTTAAAGATTTTATTTATTTATTTGACAGACAGAGATCACAAGTAGGCAGAGAGGCAGGCAGAGAGAGAGGAGGAAGCAGGCTCCCCGCTGAGCAGAGAGCCCAATGCAGGGCTGGATCCCAGGACCCTGAGATCATGACCTGAGCTGAAGGCAGAGGCCTTAACCCACTGAGCCACCCAGGTGCCCCGAATGCCTTGTTCTTAATAGTAAAAAATAAATGGAGGGGGGTGCCTGGGTGATTCAGTGGGAAATATCAGGAATCAGGTAGGAGGGCTTCCTTTGACAAAAATTGTTTACCAGACTCTATTTGATATTCTAAATGTCTAATCGATTTTAACGAATTATTTCCAAGCAGCATTTTATGTCACACTTCTGATAGATGAAAAGACAGAATCCTTGTTTTTAAGAAGTTAAGAAATCAGCATACAAAATCATCAGTCCAAAGAATTATGACCCAAAGTTCAATTTGATGTATCCTTTAAGGACAGTGCCAAAACAAACAAACAAAAATGTCTACTGATTTCTAAAGGAATTCTCTCTTCTTTGCACACTATCCTCAAACTCCATGAAAGACCTGTTCCAAGGCAGAGTTAAAGCTTATCATGCTGGGGCATTAACAGGAGGCATATAAATAAGCCTTTCAGGGCATAAGGTCTTGTTCTCCCTTTTTTTTCTCAGAGTATTTATATTTGGGGGTGACTTTATGTCTTATTGAAGTAGTAAACTATAACAACTAAGGAAGCCTTGGCCTGGGGAAGGAGATCCAATATTGCTAAGTTTGTGTTGGTTCTAACTCCAGGCCTTCTTGCCAAGACAGAGGGTCCCTGTGGATACTTGTATCCAAACTACTTCAAAGAGAAAACTGTATTAGTGTTTAGGTCAGAACACTTTGAGGAAATAATAGTTCATTATGTTTCTGCATGTCTTAGAGGCAGAGTCACCAGTGCCTTTGTTCTAGACCATCTTTTCTAAGACGTTGGCAGGATGAACGGGCCTTAGAAGATAAAGATCCTATCTGTCTCTGGAACAAAGAGCAAGTTTGGTTGCTGTTCAATATAAGAAAGTTGTTTCCTGCTGATGAAATGGTCAACCATCTTTACACTTCATTACAAAAGATCTAGGTCCCTCTAAGCTCAGCGTGCCACCTCTGTAATATAACCCACTCTCCCTTCTGTTGCACACAAGGAGTCTTCTTCTTTTTGTTTTGTTTTGATTTTCAAAATATCAGCTCCCTTTGGAAGTTCATCCCTTGCCAAGAAAGCATTGATTGTTTTCTATTCAAGATGCCAAACAGCATAATGTTTATTTTCTCTCTTCTCAAAAAGGGTTAAAATGATACTAAAAAAATTGAAAAGAACTACTGCAACCTAGAGCAGGAAAGGGGCCATCAGATGATTAAATATGTAGGTACATTTCTAGAAGATGAAAACCAAGTGGGATAATGCTGACAGATCTGACAGAAGAAAAGACACAGAATATTCAGTGGAGAAGACTGCCGTAAACATAAGAAAGGTTTTTTGTTTTTTGTTGGCAGAATCACTGTAGAGGGATTCCAGCATCAGAGTGGGGAAGACTGGGAACAGATTTGAGATTTAGCAAGTAATCAAGATGTGCAATTACAGAATATTCTAGGGAACATGAGTGACAAGTGTTCCTTTCGCACCTCCCATAGATGCAACGAGAGGTTGTCTACCATCAGTCTTCATCCTGCCGTTACATCTCCAGAACTGTTATAGAAAGAGATTGAACCAGCTCCCTTGGAAGAATAGGAGTTGTAACATGATGGCTCACACTCCAGTCTAAGGCCTTCATTGACTGGACATTTCTGGACAGGACACCCTGCTGGTTCGATCCTTGCATGCACACTGGCATAAAGCTTGTCTATTGACTCACCCATCTTCTATGCAAAGCTTTAGTTCACCCTCTCTTCAGCAGAAAAGTATTGCAGGGAAATAAATCAGCACAGTGGAAATTTTAATCAACCTAGTCCTTCATCTGTATAAATGAATAATCAGCTAGGATATAGAGAATTTTAAGAAAACGAACCTCTTGAAAGTTTAGATTCGGGGCACCTGGCTGGCTCAGTTAGTAGAGCAAGCAACTCCTGATCACGGGATCATGCGTTCAATACCCAAATTGGCCATAGAGCTTACTTTGAAAAAAAAAAAAAGAAAAAGAAAAAGTTCAGGTTCAAAATAAGCATAGAGACAAGATTATTCAAATTAAATACATATTCAAGGGACATGAAATCAGTCTTTCTCCTATTTATCATACTCAGAAAAATTCAGGATGATAGAACAAATATGGCAGCTTTGCCAAAAGACTATGTGAAAACAAGAAAGATTTCTGAAATCAGAAATGTAAATGTTAGGGCAATGTATTCAATGAAAGGACTGGAAGGAAACTTTGGGGAAAATCTCTCAGAATATTGAGTAATGAGTCAGAAATGGAAAATGTGAGAATAAAATATCAGTACAGGTAATCCAAAATATAAAAATAACCAGATTAAGCAAGAGGGAATCACAAGCCAAGAGATGCATTAGTAGAAAATTAAGGCTCGAGAATGTCATGAAAAAGGCACGTGTGTTATTTTTCAACATAAAAGATAAAATCAATTGTAAAATAGGGAAAAGTTAAAAAGGTCACTGTTCAAATAAAATGCTTTATAATTTGAACAATTAATGGAGAATAAAAACAGAATCTTTTTGATATTTGCTGTGCAGAAAGAAATAGATTTAATAATTTCAAATACACCTTTGGTCATTTACTGAAAAACTCCATACAGGAAGTAGTGCAGAAATTCTAAGCCAGAGACCTTTACCTTCAATACTTGACAGATCAACTTTACAGTTTCCCTCATGCACAGAGAACAAGCCAAGTTTCCCAATGTCCCTTTCTAAATGTGTCCCTGACCTCTTCCAGGGAAACGGATCCTTGTATACACATGTAAACAAACTTCCTAAAGGCCATTGCTTTGAAAAGATGTGCACGTATGAATTTGAAAACAAGGAGAGTCACAATAAATAGGACCAAATGTAAACTTAAAAAAATTCAATTTCATGTTTGTCAAGAAAGTCAGGTATTCATTCAGGGGAACGGGGGAGAGGTTATGAGAATTTGAAGATCTTTAATGAGGTCATAATAGTTGTTCAAAAGCAGAATATGAAGGATAATATTTGTTGGCTGAACTTTAAATTTTAGAATGTGGGCAAAGTTATTTGGATTATCATGGGGTTGAATTACATCTCATCTTGACATTAGACATTCTTGAGCAGCATAATTTTACTGACATATGTTACTTTTCTTTCTCCATAGCCAATTATAATATACCGTGCTGCTTTGAATATTGTTTTTCACAATTCAATATGTTAAAGCCATGTCATGGTTTAAATTTATGAGAAATTCAAAGAGTTAAATAGAATCATTGACTGTCATTAAAATAATATAAAATCTAAAATTTGTTTCTCCAACTAAATCCTCTCTTTAAGGCAGCAGTCCTCTAGTTTTATGGACATTCTGTTACATGTGATCCAAAACTTTGTAGATATGTCCTTTAACTCCATTTTCTTCCCTAATCCCAACTCCTATTCTTCATTCCCTTTGTTCTCTTAGTGTCACAAATGTTTTTGTGGCACTTGTTTTTAAAACATCATGGCAGTCTTAGAGCTTTTTCTCTTCTTTATCCTTATTTTTATGGATTATCAGCTTCAGTTGACATGTAACTTTGACTCTCTCTCATTTCTATCCTTTCTATAATATCTATTCACATGTTCCCAATTCAGGTTCTTTTCATCTCACATTAGGATTATTGCTGTTACCTCTTACATGGAAATTCAGCATACATCCTTTCTTTCTTTTAACCTCTGCACACTAAACCTGATTAAAATTTCTAAAACCCTGCTTATGTCTCTCCTCTGTATGAAAATACTGAATCACTCTTTTACATTAAAATGCCCTAGCCTGGCCCTCAGAATTTGTCACTCTATGCTACAGAAGCAGTCCGGAGACTAGGCTGGAGGATGCATCTTAGCCCCTTAAACTCTTTACCTGGCACATTGGTGTTCAAGCAAAGGTGCAGTCAAAGTAAAGCAAGGTGTTTGCAACCAAGGATGAGGTCAGGGCTATCCCCCTTCTTTCTCAGATGTCAAACTCTAGTACCATCTCCCATCTGACCCCAAATCAAAGTTCTCACGACTCATGGGATATGGTTACTCTTGGCATGTACTGGGCAGGGATACTGTTCATTGTCTTATAAAGCACAGGAAAGCCTGATAACCCAGTGGTTTCTGAAGATGCTATCTTGGTTCTAAAGCTTCAGCATCCTTTTTTTTTTTTTTTGAGAAATATTTTCATGAGTCAAGAGGGAACCAGATCTTCAAAACGACCGTACTAACTTTAACCAAAGAAGCTGTTCAAACAACTGTAATAGGTAGTATACTTTTTTTTATGGATCTAGAAGCTGCCTTCCAACCAACAAATAAGCAAACAAACAAAAAAATCAAGCCACTACTGGGAAACAATAGTGTGGTTACTATGTAAAGTTACCATGTAAACTGGTTACTATGTAAAGTGGGCTAGGAAATGTGAAAGGCCCCAAATTGGTGAAGAATGTACAGAAAAGGCATGATGCATCAGTCAGATTTCTTAGCTTTTTTCTGGCTAAGGGAGAAGAGAAGTTTAATAAAGAGATATTGGGTAACTCCTGAATCAATAAGACTGTGGGAAGAGTGACACAGGACAATGCCTCTACACCCCGGCCCCCAAACACACCAGAGCACTCTAAAGAAAATTTGCTTTTACTAGACAATACAGTATGCACTCTGCCTCTTCTGCATTCAGAACTCAATTTTACTGAACCTGTATTCAACTGTTAAGACACTTCTTTTGCTCCAGGAGCCTGATCTCTCTGGGCAATGAGAGAGAGACAGAAGGAGTATAACACCATAGCAGCCCCTTCCACATGTGTCACTAGCTCTTGACACAAAGTTAGGCAAGTTGCATTTATAGAAAGAAGCCTAAGAGAAGGCTAGGAAACCAGGGATCTGGACTTTTTAGCTCCCGTAGGATGCGTGTTTTGTGTTCCTTGCCCAGACTAGTGAAGGGAGGGAGATTCTTCAAACAGAGGAAAGGGTACATATATTGGGCAAAATGATGACCTTCCAAAATGATGACTAAAGGCTATTTTGAAGTTTAAAAATAAATTACTTTCCAATTTTAACATGAAAGTTGATTCAAATAAGACTAGTCATTAGAATGGTTTCTTCCTTTCAAATAAGAACAGCAAGTTTTGTTTTTTCTTTTGAAGATTTTATTTATTTATTTGAGAGAGAGAGAGAGAGAGAGCGAGCAAGAATACAAACAGGGGGAGGGGGAGGGGCAGAAGGACAAGCAGGCTTCCCTTTGAGCAGAGAACCCTATGTGAGCCTCTATCCCAGGATCCTGTAACCATGATATGAGCCAAAGGCAGACTCCTAACCACGAAGTCACCTAGGCACCCCAAGAACATCAAGTTTTCATCAGGATTACTCTATACTTAAATAGAACTAGTTTCTAAATAAAGATGGTTAAAATCTAATGATAACACACTGATTCTGTATAATTTAAGAATTAATAAAAATGAATTGGTATTCAAAGTGTCTTCTTTTACATTTTCCTTTCCTGTGGAAAGTTAATCATAGACATTCAAACAGTATTGTATTATTTTTAAGTCACAATTCAGGTTGGAAAATGTGTAATTGAATTTTATCCTCTTTAACAGTAATAACCCATTCTCTAGGCTGTGAAAGGAAAATTGCATGCAATTTCCAGAGTTGTTGCATCTATTAATATTTCTGTACCTGGGCTTGGGTATGCAAGAGAAGGAAACACAAATCACTTTTCTGTGTTTTAAAGTTTAAAGATTGGCCAGATCTTGCAGTAAGCATGTTTAATAAAGTTTACAGGAGTATGCAGGCTCAAGGATATATCCTCAGGGTGGTATCTTTAGAAGATGTGGTCATTTCAATGGATGAAAGGAAAGCACCGTATGTCTTAAGTGACTCTTACAGGATATTTCTCCCTTAGAGGTTGTTAATTTTCTGAAATGGAGAAGATTTCTTTTAAGTCCGCTATTACCAGTGGCAGCTTGAAGAGCAATTCACATTTAAATAGCTGCTTCATAGCATCTCATTCTTTGCCAGCTGCAAGATCCTGAAAGTCTAATGTGCACCCAGGAAAGACACTGGTATTATGATAGCGCAACACCAATGCGCTTGGAATGCCTTGCCTGATCTTTTTTTTTTTTTTTTAAAGGTTTTATTTATTTATTTGATAGAGATCACAAGTAGGCAGAGAGGCAGAGAGAGAGAGAGGAGGAAGCAGGCTGTCCGCAGAGCAGAGCCCAATGTGGGGCTCGATCCCAGGACCCTGGGATCATGACCTGAGCAGAAGGCAGAGGCTTTAACCCACTGAGCCACCCAGGTGCCCCCCTTGCCTGATATTTTTATTGAGATGTCTTCAGTTATTACATGAGCTACCTAAAAATATAGGAAGATATGGGGAAGAGTGAAAGCTACTTCTTTTTTTTTTCTTAAAGATTTATTTATTTATTTGAGAAAGAGAGAGAGAGGGAGAGAGCATGCAAAAGCAGGGGGAGGAGGAGGAAATAGACTCCCTGCTGAGCATAGAGTTCCATAGGAGGTTGGATCTCAGGACTCTGAGATCATGACCTGAGCTGAAATCAAACACTTAACCCACTTGAGCCACAGAGACACCCCGAGTGAAAAAGAAATTTCAGTAAAAATTTTGGGCCAGTCTGTGACTTACAAAAAATGGAGTTTTCTCACTTTTTTCTCCATTATAGCCATATTCTATCCTTTAGAACACAGAAAATACCCAAGTCACAGCTATCCTGTAATAAATGCATAGCATATTATTTTCTAGTTGACTTTAACCTTTGAATATTAGAATCCTAAGACTTTGCTTTCACATGGTAATTTCTCTATCATTTTCTTGGATTTTTTTTTTATTTTCTTGGATCATTTACAAGGTTAATTGCATATAGAACTTATATTCTAAATAAAGAATTTGAAAAGCAGAATTATAATTTATAAATGGAATTTTACTTATGAAGTTGAACTGTGTAAAACTGAATTTGGTAGGTCCAAAAATGTTTGACTATTGACAATTTCATGTAGCTTAACCTATAAAAATTGAGGTTTTTAAAATTAGAATTAGTTGAGTGTAAAGACAATTCTTTGCCTTCATTCTCCCAGAATTCAATAAATTTTGGGACACGAGAGGAGTACAATGAATACTTCAACTTAGATCTTCACAAAGTAGTATTTCAAATTTCTCTAATGGAACTTACCACACTATTAAGAATAAAACAAAGTAAAACAAAACCTAGACCACTATGGTTTTTGGTTAAACAATTGTGCAGTTTAAATTCTAGTACTCCAAAACTCTGTGCCACTTTTATTTAAAAAAAAAAAAAAATAAAATTTTTTATTTTAAAAAAAATAAAAAATTATTTTTATTTTTAAAAAGATCTAAAACACCTTAATTTCTGATAGAAGACCCCTGCACAGTAATTTTTTTCTTCTAATGTTATCCATGTCTATTTTACTTCTGGGCTTTATCCTGATCCTTCACTATGCTTTGGCTAATTCCAAACAAATGGATGTGTGTGTGTGTGTGTGTGTGTTTTAATTTTGATATTTACATATAGCTTTCTATTGAATTTTAGTAATCTGTGTGATTGTTTTCATTCTGTACTCTGACTTCTTTTTTTTTTTTTTTAAGATTTTATTTATTTATTTGTCAGAGAGAGAGGGAGAGAGAGCGAGCGAGCACAGGCAGACAGAGTGGCAGGCAGAGGCAGAGGGAGAAGCAGGCTACCTGCCGAGCAAGGAGCCCGATGTGGGACTCGATCCCAGGACGCTGGGATCATGACCTGAGCCGAAGGCAGCTGCTTAACCAACTGAGCCACCCAGGCGTCCCTGTACTCTGACTTCTTAAGAAAAGGCTTGTATCACCTTTCTCTCTCTCTCTCTCTTTTGCATATGACAATACATAAAAAGTGTCTTTGCTCATAAGTCATTCAAATACTGGCATTGTCAATGGATGAATGAATCAAGAAAATATGGTGTATATATACATATGCATATATATATATATGTATATGTGTATACACACACAGAGTCCAATATTATTCAGCCTTAAAAGAAGAAGAAATCTTGTAAAACTGGAAGGTATTATGCTAAATAAAATAAGTAAAATGAGCCAGATAGAGGAAAACAAATACTGCGTGGTATCACTTACATTGTGGATTCTTGCAAAAAAAATTGTACTCACTGAAAGAGTAGAAAAATTGTTGCCAGGAGTTGGGGAGTGGGGTAAATAGAAGGTGTTATTAAAGGGTAAAATTGTAGTTATAAGATGAATAAGATCTGAGAATCTAGTGTATAGCACAATGACTATCATTGATAATATGCATAATTGAAATATGAGAGTAGAACTATATGACAGAATAGAATATAAGATCACAAGCCTTAGCAATGTAAAAGCAAATTTCTTGCCAATAGGACTTGGAGGCTACAAAGCAAGTTGGAGAATGAAGAATTAGGAGGCTCATCTCATCAAGGATGAAGTAAAAACAATATTCTTCAGTTAATAGACCAAAATTAGAAGTTATGTATATTGTTTTAAGTTACAATGGTAACTTGCAGATACACAATGACATAATTGGGAGGTTGAGTATATTGAGAGTGGGAGAAGATTAGTAAATCCTTGTCTTTTATAAGTCAATAAATAATATATGATACTGTAAATCAAGACAGAACTGGAGAAACATGGTATTTAAGGTAAAAAGCAACAACCACCAAAGAATTAAAAGTGGGAACTATGAAAATCTCATCTGGAGAGAGCAAATTGGTGGTGATAATTGGAACAGAGAATGTGCCTTTTTATTATGAAGCTTTCGGTGCTGTTTGATTGTTAAAAATTATGATGTATCTTAGCAAAACCATGAGAAAAGAGTTCTCTTTTAAGGATGAGGATTATAACTACAAAAATTTCAACTATGCCTGATTTGTTTCTTCTGTTTGTGCACAACTAACAAGCACATTTTATATGTAGACAACATTCACTTCCAATATCCAACTTCCAACTCGTTTTCCATCCAGAAGTCCATATTTAGCAGAGAGACTATCAAGACAGGTGGAGGTAGCTACATATACTTATGCTTGTAAATCAAAAGGCCTGCATTTGTTTTACATTATGACAAGGACTGTTGCCAAAATCAAAAACAAAAACAAACATGAAGCCTCGAATCTTATATCAAGAGTGAATGAATACGGTAGATTTTGTATTTGACGTATGGCTCTGTGTTATTTCCAGGTTTCTTATTTCATTTCTCTCTCAGTAGAGAATATGCCTCAGGAAGAGAGGAGTTTTTCAATAACACACTTATATTTCATAATGCTGAACACCTTGGTCTGGGCATATTAGATGCTCAAAAGTCTAAGTGGAAACAAAGTAAATTGCAAAGTGCAGGTAGAAGAACCCTATAACTCTGAAACAATTGGCCAAATACAGTTCATCAATGTAATTCTGACTTCAAAGGTAGTGAAGGAACCATTTCAGCTGTCACATTAACGTCTCAGAAACTTCTGGATCCCATCCTGCAAGGTACAAAATATCAAGGGCTGGTGGTCTGGAGGTCTGATTCCCAGCGTCAGCCCCAAACAAGCTTCATACCTTTCCTGAGCCTCAGTTTTTCTGTCTGCGAATGGGTGGAGATTTCCTTCTGGGGCAGATACTCTCTGACACTACCTTGCATTCATGTCACCTTGCTTTTGATCACTGAGTTCAATGAAATGGACTCACACTACTGAACCAGTCTCCTGCTTTTGTCTTAGAATACTGAAAACTTTGTAAGGCTCAACTGGAGATATTTTTAGCTTTCCTCAGAAAGAAAAAAAAAATCTGTAGATTTGTAAAAACAAATAAAGAGCAAAAAACAATCATTGGGAGTTCTTCCATGAAAAAGTTCCCAGTACTGAAATGACATTGATCTCTCAATGAAATTTATCTAATGATGGCATCTCAGATATTTTAGCACATACTAAACATAATTCTGCTATACCTATTCATTTCTGCTACATATATTTCTTTTTTTTTTTAAGATTTTATTTATTTATTAGTTAGAGAGAGAGAAAGAGAGAGAGCGAGCGAGCACAGGCAGACAGAGAGGCAGGCAGAGGCAGAGGGAGAAGCAGGCTCCCTGCCGAGCAAGGAGCCCGATGTGGGACTCGATCCCAGGACGCTGGGATCATGACCTGAGCCAAAGGCAGCCGCTTAACCAACTGAGCCACCCAGGCATCCCTGCTACATATATTTCTGTAGCAAGAATTAAAATTCTTAAAATATAAAAAAATACTGGTGTAATGAAAGGAAAAATATACCTATCATTAATTTTTCTCAGGCTAGTAAGTATATGTATGGATGCATATAATGACATGATTTCATCAGTTTTACACTTATTATGAGTGTAAGATAAATTCATAGGCTTAAATAGTCCATCACAGAATATCTTTTCATCACAGAACATTTTTATATTCATGTCTTTGAGAACTACTTATTTGTCTTTTAATAAATAAAAAATAAATAGAATTTCAAAAATATGAATTGATCATTAAGACAGTTTGTGGTCAAAGATTTTAAGAAAGTATATCATAAGCCTATTAAAATCCCATTTAAAACATACTATTTAAAATATAAATATACCTAGGGTATATTATACTATTTTTTTTTCAAAAATTTTAACCTGGAAATGGTAGCATTTCAATAACAGAATTCAAGTTTTGGATGATAAAATATCTCAGTTACTATACAAATGTATGTAAATATACAATTCAATTGATATGGGAAAATATCACAGTTCAGATAATATAACTTATTTGGGTGTGTACCTATTGTATTTCAAATACTCATTCATGCAATCAATATTACCATATCTAATCAGGACTTTCTTAATCACCATATTTTTTCAATGATCCAAAGCGTCTGAGGTATTTTATATACACACATAAAGTTTATGCAATCTGATTCCTGAAGTAAAATGGTAGGGAAAAGAGTAAGAGAGATGAAAAGGGGGAAGATCCATTTCTACTCATCTACCAGAAAAATAACAAATAAAAAAATAAAGACAGTCTCCCCGAAATTAAAAAAAAAAAATGCTCCCTGTAATGCATTATTATCTGATACTTTTCTCCTTCTGGACAGAAGTCTCTCCTATCCTCACTAAACTGACCTCTGTGTGGTTAGGCCAGCTGTTAGGATGGCAATGGCAGGAAAGCTTGCTAGTAATATCCTGGCATTGAAGAATAGTGCTACTTTTATTTGGGAGCTCCTGTGTCTTCAGCTGGGATGTAGCCTTCGGGGGACGCATGTCGACAGGGGAGGAGAAAGGAGACACCCTTTCAGCAGGCCAGAGCTTTTGAACAAACCCTGACAATCAATACAGTAACAGATGCCACCACCACCCTGTCAGGACATGCTAGTCCCAGCTTGAGAGTGATTTCATGGACGCAGCCATGGAGAGGTCTTTCTGGGTTTCGCCAGCATCCTGTGGTCTACTTCTGTTGCTGTCCAGCAGCAAGATCCAGTAACTGAAAGAGACAGAGGTGTCGTATTTCACAAAGGCTGTACTTAGGCTTTGCAAATTGAAAAGTGAAAAGTGTGTCTTGTTTTAAAAAGCACCCTGGCCCCTACTATCTCACTTCTTTTTATTTATCCTTTTTAACTTTTAAGGGCATTAAAGAGAGAAAAAAAGGTTAACATCCAAAAGCTAAGAGAAGTAAAAACAAAACAAAACAAACAAACAAATAAACAAAAGAGAAGAAAAAGACATTGAAGAAGTGTAACTATAAAGGTACAAAGAAAATGTAGAGATGAAAACTCCCTTTTATCACCAGTCCTGAATACTAACTTCTGATTCAATTGTAAATTTCAGAATCACAACCGAAGTTCATTTTAATCACTTGTGAATTCAAGTAGGAATTGGCTGCTACGGTTTTCAGTGATTCCAAATGCTTTTCAATTGCTCTTACCGCTTAAAAATTTCATCTCCTTCTCTGGGACATTTTGTTAATCAGTTTGAATAATACTAATTATTATTGTGGAACTACTATATTTGCCATTATTTTATGGTATATATTTTTCTCACTCACAGGAATGGCAGCTTCATCAGCCAGGGACCATGTCTCCCTTCTTGGCCCTTCCATCAGCAGTGCCCTAGGGGGTTAGTCAAAACCTAGCAAATACTTGTTGAATTAATGGTCAACAGAATCTTATGTAACTTGGTTTAGATTTATTTGGAATTAACTGAAATAACTCCCCACTAGATACATTTCAAGAAAGACAGTGCTCAGACACTTGGTCAGTGTATTTGAGAATCCCTTCTCTATTCACAGACCAGTGGTTTTCAGATATTCCTTCTCTGTGGCAATCATTCCTTCAAATAAATCTGTATAAGGAATCCCAGCTTAAAAATAAGAGAAAACACAGAATTATAATTGCTAAAGTGATATTTGAATGCCTTAAGTGGACTCATCTCTCCCTACCTATACCTGCATAGCAATCCTTAAAGTGTGTCTTTAAAGAAATGAAGGAGTCAAAACATAAAATTTGAAACTTTTTTGAGAAATTCACTTCTTCTTTGGAGCCTGTGCTTTTGTCATTAAATTATTAACATATTGACATGGAATAAAATAGAAATACTATTATTAAAATCTAATAGATTTAGTTTAAAATTATGAATTCTCCAGTTTTGTCACATGTCCTCTATTTGCTAACCCTTTATGAAATGTGTACTTGACTTTTATTTCCTATAATAGTGAGCTAGTCTTTTTAGAATCAATGATACATCCTTATAAATGCCCAATATATTTTCTTCAATTTTCCTAATGGGACTGAAGAGATTAAAAAATGCAGAGGAATAGCGAAGACAATTTCAATAGAAAGTTATGAGCTCAGAGGAGGAAAAAGAGTGTTAGAGCACAACTGTTGTCCTCAGGCCATTATCTAATATCTTGCAGTCGGTTTTTAGCTGACTGAGATGTAGAGACTAAGGCCCAGGACTATCAGGTTGAGGCATCTTGTAAGACATTCTCCTCACACTGACTTGAAAGATGGAGGTTTCTTCAGAGTAAGCATGAACCTGAGAAGTAAACCTTCTTCTCTTCCTCCTTTTCCAAACCCATGGTTCTAGAGAGAAGGATCGTAAAAGAATTCACGAACATGAAAAGATGTACCATATTCAAAGAATGAAGATGTGGTATTTGCATTAGTTCAGGTTTCTGCAAATAAATGTGTGGAATTAATACCATAAAAATAAAACATGCAATAGGGTTTGTGAATGTGTGCATGGGTGCGTGTGTATGTGTGTGTTTACATTCTCATGGAACCCAACAATCTTATTTGATAACATGTATGTGAAAGGCCAGATATGATCAAAACATTCTTGGAGAAGTAAAAGTTGAGAGAATTTGCAGTCAAAGGTCAAAACATATTTAAAAACAATAGTGGTGAAGTTGGTTTAGAATTGGTTCATGAGCAAACAGACCAATGGAGGGGATAAGAGAGTATGGAAACCAAATATACCCGCAAAGCAGAATTCATAGTTTCACTTGAATATCAGTCCACTAAAATATATTGACACTTTTTTCAACAAACTATGGAATTTTCTAACTTAATAATGCTGTGTCAAGAATGTATTTATAATTTATCATCATTCACTATGTAAGTTGGGCTTTTAAAAATTTTGTTTTCCCAACAGAGTAGTATTTAAATATTCACCTACCCCTTTTAGTTGATGTTAAATTTGGAGCACATTATTTTCTTGGAAATATTTTCAAAAGCACAAACCATAGAGCAATGACACAAAATAGAAGAGCAATTAGAATAACAATAGATCATTAATTTTCCTATATTAAAATTTTATCTCATTTTCTCTTGCCTATTCAGCATCTACTTTGAGATATCTCTGATATATTCTTTTTTTTTCTCCAAAGATTTTAGTTATTTATTTGAGAAAGAGCAAGAGAGAGCATGAGCAGGGGAGAGGCTGAGGGAAAGGGATAAGCAGGTTTCCTGCTGAGCAGGGAGCCTGACAGATGGCTGGATTCCACCACCCTGAGATCATGACCTGACCCAAAGGTAGACGCTTGGTTGACTGACCCACCCAGATGGCCCTTGATCTGTACTTCAGCGGATGCTCAGATACATCATGTCTCAGTATTAGATGCAAATGACACATCAATTTTCTAGATCACTTTTATTATTTTTTTTTATTTTTTTAAAAATATTTTTTATTTATTTGACACAGAGAGAGATCACAAGTAGGCAGAGCGGCAGGCAGAGAGAGAGGAGGAAACAGGCTCCCTGTTGAGCAGAGAGCCTGATGCGGGGCTCGATCCCAGGACCCTAGGATCATGACCTGAGCTGAAAGCAGAGGCTTTAACCCACTGAGCCACCCAGGCGCCCCTCTAGATCACTTTTAAATGAAAAGCTTACTTAACCTTTTATCGTTCTCAAGTGGAAACTATTTTCCAAGAGGGGACAATATTGGAGTAACATTTTGCCATTTTAAGTTTAATTATACATTCTTCCCTGGAAAAGAAATCATTACTGTGATTGTCATGTAGGCAGGAGTCCAGTATTCATTGAAGCAGTTCCTCTTATGCAACATGAAGGTGTGATATTTGCTGTGCCTTATGATTTGTGGCTTCTCCCATTTGGATCATATTGTCTCCGGTATGGGTTTGTTCTATTTCATGTTTCTGTTATCAGGTGACTAGAGCAAGGCTTCTGTCCTCTCAAAGTGGGTGGCAAAGGAATTGAAGTCAGGATAAAGCAAAGGAAGATCATCTGGACCTTGATCCAAGATGCATCTTCAAATCAGCAGTCTTTCAGGCTGATATTTTGATCCCCATCCAATGCCTCTTTCTATTTTTTCATTGGTTCTTAATTCACAGAAAGAAGGGTAGTGATTTAACCTCATAAAGCTCCAGCCCAAACTGAAATTACTGTCAGGAACAACCCTTTAACCAACACATTATTTAGACAACAAATACTTATTAAGAAAGGGGTTTGTGTATTAATCCCTTTGTATACACTAAAAACTATATCCCAGTTATTTAATTGTATTTAATTCCATTAAATCTTGGTTAGGAAAGTGTTTCACAAGAAGTTCTTAGTTTAGCATGAAGATTATTTAAACATTCTTTTTCATAAATGTGTGGTTTCCAAATAAAGAAGAAAATCAAATATTTTATTGATATTTAAGAACAGCACATCATTTTCAACAACTCTGATCTATGTTTCTCCAAAGAGTCTGACATATTGGTGGTAGTTATTCTTGGATTTGAAGGTGAAAAACTCAAGACTATGGGTGTTACGACTTTATCCAATATTATGATCTCTATTATCGCAGAAAAGTGGCCAAGGATCAGAACAAACTACAGCCCTCTATGCCCACCGCACATTATCTGGTGGACTGAAAGAAATTCAATTCAGCAAAATAAGAAATTAAGGGTCTATCTACCTAATGTGCAGGTTTGTCATGTTGGAGGAAGACCAGTGCTGACTTGTTGGTTCACATTTCAGGCACATACTCTACTAGTTTAGGACACAGCATGTGATGATCACTGGAAACATGTTCAATGTTCAAAGCCAAACATAACCACCACCTTGTACCCCAAATCATCTTTTGATATCAAAAGTTGTATCACTTGACACTTGAAAGTGTTTTTTATTGCCCATATCTCCATCTCAAAATGCATAGGACTTTCCATTCGCTTTTGAATATATACTCTTTTTTCTCCAGGAGAAAAAAGAATGCAAAATTACTCAAAAACACAGTTTTGCTTCAATCAATTCTGAATGCAGCACTCATCTTAAATAAAATGAAGTACACCTTGTAGTGGAAACTGATGTAGTCTATTCCCTCTATAGACCAACATATTCATCCTCAGGTGCTGCTGGGAATATAATTTTGATGGCTCACATTTCTTTTTTTCTCTGGAAATTAGCCTTTGGAAACTGTCTTAATCCCTATTGGTGGCAACATGTATCTAACAATTTCTTTTTGTGCCTAATCTTGAGTTCTTCACTTCCTTAAGTGGAGTGCCTTTCAGGAGCAATGCTCCTGATTAACTACTACATGAAATTATTTAATGTTTCTGGGGAACTTTATCTAAGACAATTACTACCAAGAGGGGACACAGAAAGTACAATTTTAGAACTACGTTACCTATCCTTTGGTTGGCACTGAGGACTCTATCACTGATGGTAGGTGGGATATGGATAGAACCTAGAATATTTTAGAAATAAAATTGTTGGACTATACTTTGGTGATGACCTTAGATGGGATGGAAGTGGAAGGAACCCATTTGTCAATGCAATCTCTCTGGCATTTGAGAAATATGAGAGAAATTGTACTTATAAACAATAGAATTGAACGACTCTTGCTGAGTGCCATTGAATCATTGATGAGAGAAAATGACAGGGTCTGGGTGATAAATCACCATTTCAAGAGAAACTGAAAGCAGAGAGTCTTTTTGGTAGTATTTAAGGAAACCTTCATTTCTTGCAGCTGGAGGGCAAACAAATGAAGGACTTGGCTTAGGATTTAATTATGAAATAGTGGAGCTTCAGAGAAGGTTGAGCTTTTAGCTGTAACATCTCTTACACCAAATTTAAGAGCCTCAAAGGAAGGGAGTGGGACCATGAGACAAAGAAGGGCATATTTAAGTAGATGCTTTTGAGGCACTTGATCTAGATTCCAATGAACCCACCAGCCCTGCAGAAGTCACACACACACACACACACACACATTGGTTGATAGGAGGACTTCTATTCCATGACTAGGACTAGTGTGAAACAAATGAGGTGTATCTAGGACAAGATTTAAGGAGGTATTCATTCTCAAGTTTGTGCAAATCCAGGGTCCTCTGGGATTCTGAGCTCCTTCGGGCACCTCACTCACTTCATCCTAGTCTTAGCTTTTCTCTCTTGCTTGAAGATCACGGAAAGTACTTAAGTTAGGGACTTCAGGACAGTGCTCACACCCCCTCACTGTCTACCCTATCTTTCTTGCTTCAATCAGACCAATAATAAAGTTTGAATCTCAGCACAGTATGGATGACAAGATGCTGAGCTTTCTAAGGGAAGGGAAAGATTATGTATTGAAAAAGCTATAGGATATGTCTAATGTGTGCCAGCAAGAGCTGGGACAGCATACGTGGGGAGGAATCCTGAGGTGCTGATGAAGGGGTGCAGAATAAGAGAGAGTTTATAGAAATTGGAGTACTCTTGTGATAGAAGATTTAACATCTTGGCAAGGACCCCTGATGATGTTACCAATATGCTGCTAGGATGGCCCTTTGAAATTTGGTAAAAGCAACTGCTCGTGCTAAGCATAAATGCCATATGGTAGAGGAAGGAGTCATCCGTGGGCATGCCAAAGTGTATATCCTATGTAGGGCTAGAAGAGTAACCAGCTGACTTTATTCCATATGCAGAAGACACTCTATTTACAGGTAATTTATAGAATCAGATAAAAAATCATGAGCCCAGGGCGCCTGGGTGGCTCAGTGGGTTGAGCCGCTGCCTTCGGCTCGGGTCATGATCTCAGGGTCCTGGGATCGAGTCCCGCTTCGGGCTCTCTGCTCAGCGGGGAGCCTGCTTCCTCCTCTCTCTCTGCTGCCTCTCTGTCTACCTGTGATCTCTCTCTCTGTCAAATAAATAAATAAAATCTTAAAAAAAAAATCATGAGCCCATACATAATCCTAAACAAGTTCTCAGACTAAAAATGTATTCACTTATTTAAGGAGAGGCTGAATGTCAATGAGAAAGTGCCTTACAGTATCACTTACTGCAAATGACTTGATTCTCTGAGTTATCTGTGTCCTTCTGGTCATGTAATTATGTATGGGGGGAAAAAGACCTTTCAAGGATTGCTGAACATTGATTTGAACAGACAGGGGCTAGGGATTGTCTTATTCTTCTGCCTTCTGTCATAATATAGTTCAAAGGGACCTGGACCACCTGGATATTCTGCAGGACAACCCACCAATCCACTGTATTGCTGCCATTATGTGAATTTTACCAGATGAGCAAGGTGTGACTGGTATATGGGAAGCCTCAGTAAAAACATCCAAGAAGGTGAGAAGTACACTTTACAGGATTCAGGGCCTGCCATGTAAATTAAATACTTTAAGGTTCAGTGAGCTGAAATATGCTGGGACATCTTCTATAAAGGACACATTATTGAACCGCAATCTTTCTGTAACCAAGAAAGTTTGCGTGATACTTCGTAAGAATGTCTTAGTTAAGGAGGCAGCATAGTTGGCATTTCTCTATCTCATTTACTTAGTGACCCAGACAGCTATCAGATTTGAACTGAACCTAGATAGAGAAATAATTGTACAACAAATCTAGGCTGCAGGTCAATAAAAACTGCTGCTTGAACCTAAAGTTAAGCAGACATTCTGTTATTAGAGGTATCTATGGTGAAAAAAGATGTTTGTGTTAGTTTTATAGCCAGCCCCACTCCTACAGGAGGATCACAACAAGAAGCCCCTAGGATTCTCAAACACAGCCATATCGTCCGTAGCATAGAAGTCTATACTATGTGAAAACCAGCTTTTGTTGTACTGGTGGGAGCTGGTAGAGATGGCTTCATTGACTAAGGGATACCAAATGACCATGTGGCCAAAAAGAGATTCTGTCAGACTCACAAAGTTCTAAAGATGGGCAGCCCTAGTAATACAATTCTACAGATGAAAGTGACACACTAGGGACTGGGCATGAACAGGACCAGAGGGCATGAGTGAACTAGCAGACAGGTGGCCCAGACCACCATGGGGTCCTCTGTCAATGTGCTGAACAAAATTGCATAGATTTGAACTTGTGGAGACAGCTTAATGGAAGCCAGTCATCGAGTGAGGATAAAGGAGTTCAGTTTAGAATATTTTAAGGTTTGGATGCCTTAAATTCATCCAAATAAGACTGTTGATCAGAATGAGAGTTATGAAGGAAATGGTGGAAAAGTGGTTGTCCCCGGCTGGAAGTGGGAAATAGAGGTTGGTAAAAGGGTACAAACTTGGAGTTAGAGGATGAATCAAGTCTGATAATCTAATATATAACAAGATGACTGTAGCTGATGACACTGTATAGGATACTTACATTTTTCTAAGAGAGTAGAACTTAAATGTTTCATCAAAAAGAGAAAAAAATATGTAAAGTAATGGATGTGTTAATTAACTCAATGGGGACTCTTTTCACAGTGTATACATACAGCAAATCATCAAGTTGTAGCCTTAACAAAAATCTCACAATATTGTCAGTTACACCTCAATAAAGCTGGAAAAAGAATGAGAGGTAAGAATAGAAGCCTGGGTTGGACATATAAATTTGGAAATTGTGTGTATAAGGAGAGCTGTTGAAGCCAGAGGAATGAATGAATGAAAATCAAACAGGATCTTCATAATGACCTTGAGGAACTCCAACATCTGCTGTCTTGGAGGAAGAATACTAGCCTGCAAAAGAAACTCAGAAACAGCAGCTGGAGCTGTAGGCAGATGGCTTGGAGACTGGGTTCATGAAACTAAGGGAAGAAGGTTTTGTAAAGAAGACAGTAATTTTGAGTGACATACGAGGCTGAGAGATCAAGTAATTTGAGAATGAAAAATGTCCATTGCATATAGTGAGTTTAATAGAGATAATACCATTTCAGTGACAAAATTGAGCAGGTAGCAGATTGAATTGGATTGCTGTGTGTCTATGCTGACATAGAATGGAGACCAAAGGAAGAGTCAAGTCTCTTAAGGTATTTGACTGTAAAGGAGAGAAAAAAATGAGCTTGTGTTTGGAAGAACTATGTCTGGGACACCTGGCTGGCTCAGTAGGTTAAGTGTCTGGCTTCGGCTCAAATCATGATCCCAGAGTCCTTGGGCTTGAGTCTGAGTCAGGCTCCTGGCTCAAGTGGGTAGCCCATTTCTTCATCTGCTTGCCACTCCCCCTGCTTGTGCTTTCTCTGTCCCTTTCTCTTGCTCTCTGACAATAAATAAATAAATAAATAATCTTAAAAAAAAAAAAAAAGAAGGACTATGTCAACTTGTTAAAGCACTGTTCCTTTTGTTTCTTTGCATGCTTTGTTCATTTTTAAAAATGAGCTTATTTAGGGGCGCCTGGGTGGCTCAGTGGGTTAAGCCTCTGCCTTCGGCTCGGGTCGTGATCTCAGGGTCCTGGGATGGAGCCCCGCATCCATGGGCTCTCGGCTCAGTAGGGAGCCTGCTTCCTCCTCTCTCTCTGCCTGCCTCTCTGCCTATTTGTGATCTCTCTCTGTAAAAAAAAAAATGAGCTTATTTAAAGAATACAAATCCAGGTGATGGGGACTTCCAGCTCCCACTAAGGAAGTAGAAAGCAGGGGAGAACATTCTTCCCACCCTCACAGCAACAACCACAACAAGCCCAATATGGATAACCAGCAGATTTGCAATTTTTCTTGAACCCATTAAGAGCTGAGTTTGCAGATCTACCAACCAGTCCAAAATCTAAAGAAAGACAGTTGTGTCCAAGGAGAGACTGGAAGTAAGCATTTGCTTGTAGGGGAAGATGTGGCCAGACATTGATAAAAATTCAACTCAAATTTTAATTAATTATAAAGAGTTGAGTGTGACCTAGTAAGAGGTCTGAATACAGAATCATATGTGATCCAGGGAAACAAAAGTCATTGATTCATACTTATAGGATTTTTTAAAATTCAGGCATAATTAACATACATAGTTATATTGGTTTCAGGTGTTCAGCATAATGATTCAATTCTATATTCAGTGCTCACCATAGTATGTATAGTCATTGCTTGTCAGCAATTATGATAAGTATGATCTTATTGATTATATCCTCCATGCTGTCCTTTTCATCTCTGTGACTTATTTATTTTATAACTTGGGAGTTTGCACCTCTGAATCCCCTTTAATTATTTCACTCACCACCTGCCCCCATATCTCCCCAGGGTACCACCAATTTGTTCTCAGTTTGTATTTAAGAGCCTGTGTTTTATTGTTGTTTTGTTGTTGTTTGTCACCTGCAGGATCTTCTTAATTAGGTTAGGGGCAGGATGAAAGTTCTACAAAGAATCCCTCCTCTTGCAGTGACGGGCTGGGGAAGATAGTTTTGAAAACTCTGGGGAAGACATGGAGCACCATCTTGATCCTTCTCCCTATTTCTTCTACAAAAATACAATTCTGAAACACTTTGGGAAAGATAACAGAACCTGTTGCTTTTAGAACACAGGTGAAAACCTATTGCGTCTAGGGAAATAGAATAGAAAAACATTTTAAATCCTACCAGTGTGGAGGAGCAGGCAAGGATGCTGGGCCCAGAGCTACTATAGCCAGGGATAGTGCTGGATAATTGAGAATATCCTACCCCTGTGACCCAAGGACTCAGTGGCTGCCTTAGACTGAAGATTAAGCAAAATTACAAGGATGCTTCTTCTTCTTCCCCTTCAAAGCCATCACCAGTCTCACAGGCATGAGGTAATAAGTAGTACAAGTAATTTTTCTTACAGAACATTAAAGGCACCATGTAACAGGAAGACCTAGTGCTGAGAGTGGAATGGACATTAGTGGCGGTGGTTCAGGTCTCACCTCGAAATTTATGCAAAAATAACACATGGTCAAAAAACCAAACAATAAGAATGAAATGACATCAGGCATGAAATTTAAAATAATTCCAATGGATATGTTAAAGCGTCTTGTGCAAAAGGTGGACAATATGCATGATCCACGGGTAATTTCAGGGGACGTTTAGAAACTGTAGGAAAGAATCAAATGGAAAAACACATTTACAAAGGCAAAGAATGTGTTTGATGTGCTAGACAGTAGATTTAACACAGCAGAGGAAATGATCAGTGAACTTAAACATAGGTCAAATTGAAATTATATAAATCGAAGCACACACAAAAAATGTGAAAATAAAATGACCAGGACATCTAAGAACTGTGAACAAACTAAGAACAAAATTAAATAATCTAAGATATATGTCAACCCAGAAAGATAAGAGATGGAATGGGGAAACAGATATATTTAAAGAAATAATAACAAGACTTTCCCAAAATTGTTTATATAGATCATACTTAGACTAGACAAAGAGATACTAAAGCTGAAGTGTGAGGTTAGAAGGGTGGTAAGTTAGAGGGTTAATATTCAAAGTCAATTATATTTCTATATGCCAGCAGGAAAAAGTTAGAAATTGAAATAAAATAAAACTGGTATAATTACCAAAGGCACTATGTGAAATAAGTATAACTTTCCAAAATATATACAATATCTTGTATGTGCTGAAAAAAACAAAACACTGATGGAATTAAAGAAAAGGAGGTGTAATAAATGTAGAGATACACCGATTAATTAAATTTTAAAAAAGATGTAATAAATGTACAGAGACAATCTAGAAGCTCAATATTATCAAAATGTCAATTCCACCAAAACTGAACTCAAAAGAATTGCAGTTGAAACTATTTCTGTGTAAAAGGGCAGGATGATTCTCAAATTTATGAGGAAAAGAAAAAAAAAAAAA
>RCUC01051104.1:0-12803 GCA_003697995.1 Taxidea taxus jeffersonii | reverse complement strand
ACATGCATATCACAGAAGAGATACCAATAGGTGTAGGACAATGGAAAAGTCACAAAGAGACCTCTCTGGTGCTGGCAATATGTACAACAGAATATCTAATTTGAGTAACGTTCTGTTACCAGCACTCCCTGCTATGGCATCTGTACAACTGAAATAAAAATAATAAAGATCCTTTCAATGCTGAAGAGGAATTCAAAATAAAGAGAATTCTTCAGTTTCAAGACATGAAGTAGGAAGTGAACACATAGTTGGAGAGGACTAATGATGTTGCTGCCTGGGGCCAGGATAGGAGTAGAAATGGAAATCAGTCTCTGTAATATTTTATCACAACTTAGAGACAAGAGATAGCATCTTGGTCCTGTGTGAGACAGACTGTTTTAACTAAGACTTCTGCATAAATCCAGGATCAGCAAAAGATGAAAGACAAAAACAACAATCTTCCCCCAGCAGGGGAGATGGCAAAGAGATTGTATGCAAGTTCATGCTGGAGCTTGTATCTAAGCATTGGTTGGGGATGGAAAAAAAAACAAAATGAAACAAAACATTTTAATCTTGCATCTGTGCTTCATTCGGATTTTCGGTTTAAATTTAAAAGAGGGATGCCTGGGTGGCTCTGCGGGTTAAGCCGCTGACTTCGGCTCAGGTCATGATCCCAGGGTCCTGGGATGGAGTCCTGCATCAGGCTCCTTGCTTGGCAGGGAGCCTGCTTCTCTCTCTGCCTCTGCCTGCCACTCTGCCTGCTTGTGCAAGCTCTCTCTGACAAATAAATAAATTAAAATCTTAAATAAATAAATAAATAAATTTAAAAGAGAAGGCAACTTTATATCACAAAACGCTGAGCTGAGAAATTCCTAATAGATGGCTCTAGTTTAGCGACACTCCTTGGACATCTGGCAGACATGAGTGCAACAGCACTTGTGGAGGATGAATCTCAATCCCTGGGAATCCTGATAACAGGAAAATCTGATAAGGATAATAATTTAAGTCAGTAACAAACAGGCAGGTTTGATAAAGAGCTAAGTAGAACTTGTAGGCATGAAAAGAACTGTGAAGTAAAAGACTAGTGAAATAATGGTAGAAACAGGAATTAGACAAAGGCAAAGAGGGAATTAGTGAACAGAAATATATGTAAGGGAACAATCCAGAATGAAACACTGAGAAAAAAAAATGGAAAATACAAAAGAGACTAAGTGACATGGAAAATACAATAAGAACCAAAATATGGCTAATAGTAGATTGGAAAGAAAAAAAAAAGAGAGAATGTGAAAGCATAGGTGATATAATATTTGAAAGAAATCACCAGCACCAGCTAGTAAAAATGAATGAAAAACAATTCCTCAAATTTAAAATCACAATGGAGTCAATGGAGGATAAATAATGTAAACCTAGACCAAGGACCATCACAGTAAAATGACAGAATACCAACACAGAGAGAAGTAAAGGACACTGAGAAATTTTTGTCTTAGGTTGGTAGTTCAAAAACACATTTCTAATTAATTAAAGAGTCAAAGAAAAAAGAGAATGGACATTAGAACATTTACAAATGGATAATTAAAATAATACATGTTAAAACTTATGGAAGAGGGCGCCTGGGTGGCTCAGTGGGTTAAGCCTCTGCCTTCGGCTCGGGTCATGATCTCAGGGTCCTGGGATCGAGCCCCATATGGGGCTCTCTGCTCTGCAGGGAGCCTGCTTCCCCCCTCTCTCTCTGCCTGCCTCTCTGCCTACTTGTGATCTGTCTGTCAAATAAATTAAAAAAAAATCTTAAAAAAAAAAAAAAACTTATGGAAGATATGGCAGTTTTCAGAGCAAATTTAGGACCTTTATATACATAAATAAGAAATGAAAGCTGAAAATTAGCTGAGTATCCAACTTCAGTTATTAGAGGGATGAAAAACAAAAAGAAGATAATAAAAAGATACAGTAGATAGAATAATAAAATATAACAACAAAAATACACAAAACAGGAAAAAAAGGATTAAAATACTCAAAGTTTGCTGCTTGGGGAGAGTAACAAAATAAAGAAACATTTTGTAAGATTGATCAAGAAGAGAAGATACAAAAAATTGATTAGGAATAAAAGGGAGGTAAAATTATTATATATTAGAAATTTTAGACTGTAAGATAATACTATCTGAAAATGCTTTTTGCCAAGAAATTGACCAGGGGTGCCTGGGTGGCTCAGTTGGTTAAGCATCTGCCTTCAGTTCAGGTCATGATCCCAGCATCCTGAGATCAAGCCCGCATTGGGCTCTCTACTTAGTGGAGAGCCTGCTTCTCCCTCTCCTCCCAGCTTGTGGTCTCTCTTGCTATCTCTCTCTCACTCTCTCTCTCTCTCAAATAAATAAAGAAAATCTAAAAAAAAAAAAAAAAAAGGAACTGATAGAAACCAGAATAGAACACTAATCATTAAATAAATAAGCAGGTTAAAATATGCATTTCCTTCTTTAGTCTCCATTTGGTCATGCATTCTTCATATACAGAATTTCAGGAATGCCATCATTCTGATTGTTTTGTCTTCACATACCTACCCATGTCTTCCCCCCACCCCCCATTAAACAGAGCTCATCCTGTGCCAGACTCTCTTCTCAGTACATGTGATAAAAAATAGAACAGACATGGTTCCTACCCTGGGGCTCACAGTCTAGTAGAAGTTCAGATAAATGCACCAATAACATAAATTAAAGACACATAATGGTGTGGAGGTCATTTTAAGTAAAGGGTAAGAAGGAAATAACCATTCTTGATTTGCTAAAATGCAGCACAGTGTTGAAAATGAAGGGGTCACACTTCAATTTTTATTCATTTATTTAGGATTTTAAAGTTTTTATTTGGAAATAATTTTCAACTTGCAAAGAAATTCTAAGAACAATACAAGTAACCCATCAGTCTGGAAGCTTGAACTCAATTCTACATAGATGTAGACAATCAAGAGATCTGCCATTTGAATCTGTGGCCCTAGATGTCTTCTGCCAAGGTTGAGGAGGGCAAGGCAATTACTTCCTAACACCTGAAACTTCACAGTCCCATGCTATCTCTTGCATTTATACTTCTCTAGCTCTGGCTATCTAGTTCCTTCTGATTTTGAAACTTTCTGGAGCCCAAGATGTCTCAAAGAGTCTCTAAGAGTGCCCCATTGATTGTGAAGGATCCTTAAATGTAGTGCTGCATACAGTCAAATAAATAGGAAATGGCATTTCTCTCATTGCACTGGTTTTTAAATATCTT
Organism: Taxidea taxus jeffersonii; assembly: GCA_003697995.1. Lineage (NCBI taxonomy): Eukaryota > Metazoa > Chordata > Mammalia > Carnivora > Mustelidae > Taxidea > Taxidea taxus. The sequence continues at coordinate 9,575 of RCUC01051104.1, read as the reverse complement.
TTCCAACGGGTCAGCTCTGGAACTTGTGTGTTGCACAAATCCTACTCTAAGAAACATGTCATTGGGGAGATTATTTGTTAAAGGAGCTGTGCCATCCCATCTGCACTGATACAAGGAAATGGATCAGAGAAGCACTCTATTACTTTGTTCTCCCCATTATGGGAGCGCCCCTTGGGCTTCAAAATTACTCAGGTCACCTGTCCTCCATTTTACCTCCACATTCTACCTCTACCTTTGTGTATCCACTTTGGCTGTATGTATTCAAGCTTAGGCTAAACTACAGAAAACCTCTATTCCTCACATGCTTCATTGCAGGCATTCTAGGAACTAGTAGCTGAAAGGAAATGCTGTTGTGGCAAACTGTTGATTGTAGAGATTTTGCTATGAGGAATATTTTGTGATTCAGAGTAGAAAACTTTATATAATGCCAGAGTAGAGAAAATATTTGGATTAAAGGAACATCTGGCTGCCTATAGGTCATAGGAATGAGACGAGACTGAATGGAGGCTCATTAGTAGGTTTAAACCCCCAACCTTTTTCCTATTCCTCATTTCCTTAATTACTTTATTCTTGATTTTCTTGATTGGCGATATTGGGCCATTAGCACCCTATTATATGACTAATCTTCCTAGGATATTTGGAGTTTCTCTATTCTTTCAAATTTCATGTATGCAAGCCCTTTTTACCAATGGAAAAAGGACTGGGCACCAACTCAGCTCTAGATAATAGCTCACAACTTCCTGTATTAATCTTTCTATAATCACCTGATCCTGTCTTTTAAAATAATCAGTATCAATGCTTTCACTGATTAGGAATTTAAAGTGATTTTTTAAAAAAAAGATTTTATTTGTTTATTTGACAGAGAGAGGGATGGTGAGAGAGGGAACACAAGTAGTGGGGAGGAGGAGTGGGAGAGGGAGAAGTAGGCTCCCCAATGAGCAGGGAGCCCTATGCAGGGCTGGATCCCAGAAACCTGGGATTATGACCTGAGCCGAAGGCAGCTGCTTTAAAGACTGAGCCACCTAGGCACCCCTGAAGTGATTTTTGATGTAGGAAAAATGTTAGGGCTCAAAGCCAATGGCCAAGAAAGAGTTCCTGAGATGTCTTTGGTGCAAAAAGGTGGTTTTTATTAAAGCATGGGAATAGGACCTGTGAACAGAAAGAGCAGCACCGGGGTCATGAGGAGTAGCCCATTATATACTTTCAAGTTGGGAGGGAGTTAGGGATACAGCACCGGGGTCATGAGGAGTAGCCCATTTTATACTTTCAAGTTGGGAGGGAGTTAGGGATACAGTAAGTCTCTAAGGAATTTAGAAGAAAGGTTTCCAGGACCTTGAGGGAGCTAGCTATTGTTGGGAAAAGGACATTTATTACCGTCTAATAAAACCTTACCCATGAGAATATTCAGATATATAATGGTGGGCCATATGCTTGGGGGATGACTGCCAATATGTATCTTGGGGGTTTAGAGATAAAGGAATTTTCCAAAAGAATTTTTATATGTTAAAGTAGATTCACAAGATCCTGATGGGGGGTTAGGTTAGGCTAGGATTGCCTTTTGTCCTTAGGGAAGTATTGATATGGAGGCAGCTGAGTCTCTAGAGGAATGTCACTTGCCTTTTTTAAGCACTTGTCAATGGGCTGTAATAGTAAGGAAATTTAATAATTTCTCTCCTGCCTTTGTTTCCCACATCAGTTTTCAACCATGACTACACATGAGGGCCACCCAGGGAACCTTCAGAAATCCCAATGCCCAGGCCATACACTAGGGCAATTAAATCAGAATTTCAGGGGTAGAAACCAGTTACCAGTAATTCTTAAAACTTCCTGGCAAGACTAGAATACCAATGTGCAGCTAAAAGAAGTGTTTCACTGAGTGCTTCTTAACCTTGAATGTGCATACAGGATACCGAGGTGTCTTATTAATATGCAGATCCTGACTGTTCCTCTGAGATGGGACTGAGCTTGGGTAACCTGACTGAGCTCACAGTGATGTTGATGCTGCTAGTCTATGGATGGACTTTAAGTAGTAGGGTGCTTGTGGAAACGATGTCAGTCCTTGCCCTCCCTGATGCTCCTGAACAGAAGACAGGGTGCTGCCTGTTTGAAGACTGGATCTTTTCCAAAGCTGAACTCTTGTTCAGTAGCAGTGAACCATTCCGCTCCACCATCCCAGAGCTTTGCATGACCCTAGGGTCCCAGGAACTCCCAGAAACCTCTAGGGTAGAGCAGACAGAGAAAGTGATTTTCTTCATTCCTCCAAGTCGGAACAGAAGCGTGCCTACCATTCTCTCTAATTCTCCCAAGGTGTAGCATCAGGTATCCGCAGGAGGAGAAATTAAGAAAAGGGCATTTTTGACATTTTAGGGCAAGACGACTAGCACCTTCTACGTTTCCTGAAAACGAAGCCCTGACGAGAGTGGGCCAGACTTGAGGACTCCATGATTTTCTTAAATCAGTGTTTCACACAAGCAGGCACAGCTTTTTTTCTGGAGGAGCAAGCAGGGAGGCTACAGGGGCAGGTCGCGTTTGAGCAGAATGAGAAAACTTTGGCTGGAGAGCAAGACCTCCGGTGAACTGGCTTAGCCTGCTCCCTGAAGAGGTTGAGCATTCCAGCCTCCCTTTCAGCAAACTCTTTAATGAATAATAATAAAAATAAAATACCTCTTCACACTATTTACAGAAGTAAGCCAATTCTTTATTTAAAATGAAATGCCTAACAATTCACAAGAGACAGTTTTTATATCCTTGTTTAACCTGCTGTCTCATAGGAGACCTCAGGATAAATGAAGTTCATCTCTCACGGCTTTCCTAAGAGCTTCCTGAAGTAGTTCATCAGAGGAGATGGCCACACAGCTCAGTAGGAAATGCGGTAATGAGCCCCAGTCCTAAAGCCAAACCAGATCTGGGTATGGACTGTGGCTCTGGTCCCCTGTATTGGTGTGTTCTTGAGTGAGTTCCTTCAACCTCTTTAATCCTTTGAGGTGTTATCTGTAAAATGGGTTCTTGTGAGGATTGAAGATTACCTATTCAAAATCCCAGGATCTTATCAAGGCTAATTCAGTGTTTTAAAATTTTGCCTTGCTTCTTGACACTCTGTTTTTGGATGGCTTGTAATTAATTCATCCCAGATGTGAGAGGATATTAAAGATAAACAAGCGGCTGTGAGGTGTTTGAAAGGTTCTGGGCTCTCTAAGACTCAGAATCTTCTGCGACAAGAAGTCTAAGTAGCAAAAATCCTTAACATCTAGAGAAGGAAAGTCACATGGCCCTTCTTAGTTAAAGAGTTCCTTCCCGTGTCCCCTTCCTTCCCTTTCCCAGTGTGACCTGGGGCTGAGGCCAGATTGCAGGTACTGGTTGAGCATGGGAGGCAAAGGAGAGTCCAAGTAAGGGAGAGTCCACAGTGGAGTCTCCAAGGAAACCAGGGAAAACTAACTCCTCCTCTGGGTTTCCCTGGCACAGTGAGATGTCGGCTCCCTCCCCTGAGGCCCAGTGTGCTGCAGGAGCTATTTTTCAAACTACTCTGGGTTTCTATAATAGGCTGCTGAGCAGATGAGTAGCACAATGCAATTTTGTCCATGAATTTGCCATTTCCTTACTCTCAGGCTGCGTTGTCCGTTCTGGAGAACTGGTATGAAATGTCGCAGACTTGGGTTTATCCTTCCTTCAGGGACAGTGCTTTTTCAGCCTGAAAGTCTCAAAAGTAAGATGATATGGGTTTTGGTCATTCAGGTGAAACTCTGAACAGTGGCTTCTTTTAAACCCGATGTATCATTAATTTGCAGATTAGACCTAATTATTATACATTTTAAAATGCTACTCTCTGAAAAGAAGTTAAAAACATTGTCCTTCACAAAATTTTAGCTTCAGAACAAATGTCTATTTTTATATGTCCTGAATTTAGCTTTAGTCCATCCCTAAAGAAAATTCTAGGGGAGCCTGGATGGCTCAGTAGGTTAAAGCCTCTGCCTTCGGCTTGGGTCATGGTCCCAGGGTCGGGCTCTCTGATCAGTGGGGAGCCTGCCTCCCACCCCCTCCCCTGCCTGCCTCTCTGCTTACCTGTGATCTCCGTCTGTCAAATAAATAAAATAAAATCTTAAAAAAAAGAAAATTCTGATTTGCTCGAAGAAGTAAAGGGTCAGAGAAGAAGGATGAGAAAGAGAAGTTGGAGAAGGAAGTTTTCTGTCTTTTGTGATGTTAGCCATACACTGGCTGACTGGAATTTTACAGGCAGAAAGATATCTTTGATACTTTGATGGTATACCTACTCTGTGCCAGACACAGTCGACGAGAAGTTGCTTTTTATTTATTATGTGCCAGGAGTTATTCTAGACTATTTTATTAGGTTTTCATTTGTTTGCACAATAACTCGCCAAAGGTGGTATTAGTTACTCATCTACAGAAACAGGAGGGAATTGATTGTTACAGAGTTTTAAGATATTCCTCACAATTTACATCTAATAAGTGTCTGAGCCAGACTCAGAGTGACATGGACGTGAAGCCAGCCTGCAGTGGGCATGACAGTGAGTGAGGACGGCTTTTGTTGTGTGAACCACTAACAGTTTGGGCCATCTCTTACCACAGTATTATTTAACGTAAACAGACTGACATATCTGGGTTTGATTTCTGGCTCATCGTCGACTGTGTCTGGCACAGAGTAGGTATTACAGCATTTCCAGATAGAAACAACATCCCAGTGAGCGCAAGATATGCACTTTCTTTCTAGCTACATCATCACTATAGTACCATCTACAAGGCCCTTCTACAATACACGCACACACACACACCATACTCTGAGACTCTGAGTGAATGTATTGAGCATCATTTCATGTCCAGTGAAAGGCAGTTACTCACAGCTATCTTAGAATGAAGATGGCTCCAGAACAATTTGACAAAAGAACTATTATTTACTGATCTTTAAAACATAGCATTTTTCTAGGGGCTTTGCGTGTATGCTGAACGGTGACTGGTTATTTTATGTTTTCATGCCTCTATTTCCCCACATGTATTAAAAATAATAAAAACAATACTAAATTGCTTATCTTTCCTGAGTGGTAATTTTCCCATCTTTAAAATAAGAATAATAATTTTAAAAAATGTTAATATTTAATTCAGTGGCCATTAAAAGCTGTAAAGATATAAAATGCAAAATGACTAACACAGTTCTTAGTACAAAGAAAGCACCTGTAATGGTCAATTTTATGTGACAGTTTGCCTAAGTCCAAGTCCCCAGGTATTCAGTTGCGTAACTGGGGACTAATCAGCGTTTTGCCATGAAGGCAGTTTGTAGATGTGATTAACGTCTACCATCGTTGATTTTGAGTAAGTTTGACTATCCTAGGCAATCTGGATGACACCATTTCAATCAGCTGAAAGGCCTTAAGAGTGAAGTTGAGACTTCCCTGCAGCAGAAGAAATTCTACGTATGGAAAGAGCTTTAGTTCCTACATCAGAGTTTTAGGTCCACCTTTCTTGATGGCCTTATCTTATAGATCTGGGACTTGCCTAGCCAGCCCCCACTATTGGGCCAGCAAATTCCCTGCATTAAATCTCTTTCTTTTTTGGTAGATAGATCAAGGTATAGATGAATGAACAAAAGGATAGATAGCCTTCTTCATGAGTAGTGAGTTTCCTGTCATGGGTGAATATAAGGGGAGGCCAAATGGCCTGAAAAGATGGTAGAGGGCATTCAGTGGGCATGCTTGATTTGCTTTGAGGATTTAAGTTCCTTTCCAATTGAAGTTCTGGATATCTTTTTTTAAATGTTCTCATTAGCATTCCTGAAGTCAGATGAAGGTGGGGGGGTGGCAATAATTAAGAATAAATAGAAAATCATGGCCGGGAATTGTTAAGATTTTCCTAGAGAATCCAAATGCTTTCTTATCTGGGGTATGTGAGGAATGCTAAGTACAGACTTCTGTTCCCAGTAGTATGGTAGAGCAGAGACTCTCAACGGTCCTACTTCAAACTATAAGATGCTAGATAAAATATTCCATTTAATGGTACTGCTGGGTTTTCAGGAATTAAAGAGAAACCTCTAAGACTCTACCAACCCTTTTTTAAATTGAGGGAATCAAATATAAGGTGTAATTTCATCTGTACTGAAATTGAAATATTGTTTAGGGCCAGTGTCAGGTAGGATAACTGCCAGGGATCCTTAAAGGAGATCATAGTTGTCTCAAACAGAAGCAAGTGTCAATCCTGGCTGGAATAAAGCAACCCAATAAAGGCCCCTGGGATTTTCAAGTGTAAGAGCTATCAAATATGAGCTCTCCATCAAAGGTCACCAGATACCTAGAGAAATAATCCCGTGTAAGTTCTCTCTCTGCTGGGGAAGGGACCCAGAGGACAGCAGAGATGGGAGGAAAATGCAGAGAGAGGTAAAGAGATATGTAAAACATAATGTGGATATCTAATGTGTGCAAGTGGAGTTCCAGGAGGAAAGAAGGAAAATGGAGAAGACACATTTATAAAGAAGAGGGCTCTGAATTTTCCAGAACCAATGAAAGATAAAAATCTAGAGATACAGGAAGCACAAAATTTATCAAGCTATCAATTTATCAATTTATCAAATAAAAAGAAAGCCACACTTGGCCAAAATGTCAGGAAAACACATACCATCAAAGATCAACAGAAGGTCTCACAGCAACCAAGGGATAAGGAGACACATGACCTGTGGAGAAACGACAAGCAGACCGATAGAAGAAATGATGGAAGCCAGAACACCCTAAATAGTAGCTTGAAAATGCTAGAGGAAATAAATCTCAAGCTAGACATATGTGCCCAGGAAAAGGATCTTAGAATGAAGATAAAATAAATATACTTTTAGAGAAACAAAAGCTAAGTTTACTAAAAGCTAAGCAATAGTCCTTCACTAAAGGAATTTCTAAAGTTGAAATTCAGGAGGAAAGATGATTTTACATGGAATGTGTGAGATGTAAGAAGAAATGGAAACTAACTGGTAAATATATAGACAAATCAACCAAAATAAGGTATGTATAAAATAAAAGTGAAGTGTTACTTAAGGGGATAAAGAACCCAACTAAAATAGTAGGCAATAATAACATGTAAGACAGGGGCAGGCGATCAAAGTTGAAATATTATGCAGCTGTTGTCTTTCTGGGGGATTACACTATTAAGGTTACAGTGCATTAAATTTGCATGATAAAAGGAAACTACTTAAGGAAATCTGTGTTCCAAAGCAGTAGGGGGTAAAGGAGGTAGAAGAGGCAAGTAAATAAGTAAATCAACAAATAAACTCCCTCTATCAAAAAAACAAGAAGAAAGGAAAAGGAGATTTGAAAAGCAGGACAAATAAAAAGCAAAAGGCATGGTAAAACAAGTTCAATCTTCAATGAACCTGAACAAGGTAAAAGATAGAAGTTACTACACTTCCAGTTATAGGTTGTTTTTAAGGGATAAACATAAAACTTTAGAATGAAGAGATGGCTAAAAATAAAAGGGTAAACATACATCTGATGAATATAAACCAAGAAAAATATAGGACAAGTGGAAAACCTAAGAGAGAAAATAGTGAGAACACAGACTGTTACATAATGGCAGAACATACAACCGTCCTAACCTTGCATGCATATAATATTTTAAAATCAATAATTGTAAATAAATAAGGTAAAATTTGGTAAAAATAGATTGAGAAATGGACAATTCCACCATCATTATGAAAGAATGCAATATACCTCTCTCAATAATTGATAGGCCAAACAGAAGAAACCTTACTAAAAATAGAAAAATTTAGAATATCTAAACAATAATTTAGAAACTTGACTTAAACGACATATATAAATTCCTCTATCAAGTCAATTGGTAAATATACATACTTTTCAAAAACCCATGAAGTATTTACAAACCTGACCATGTACTAATCTATATCAAACAAACCTCATTATATTAAAGGCAACTGTTATCCTACTATGTTGTCTGACCTCAATACAATTAAATTATAAGTAAGTACATATACATAAAATCCCCATACACTGGAAATTAAAAACAGAACATTTCTAAAGACTTATCTATTTATTTACTTGAGAAAGGGAGAGAGAGAACCCCTGAGCAGGAAGGACAGAGGGAAAGGGAGAGAGAATTTTAAGCAGACCTCTTGCTGAGCATGGAGAGAGACATGGGGCTAATCACATGACCCGGATCAGGACCTGAGCCAAAACCAAGAGTTGGTTGCTCAACCAACTGGGCCACCCAGGTGCCCCCAGAATAGAATACTTCTAAATAACTCACAGGATAAAGAAGATACAGTAAAAATTAAATATATATATATGCTTATATTTATGTAAGATATATAACATATATTAAAAACTGACTAATAATTGAAATTCAACATAAAATTTTGCAGGTTGCAGCTTAGGTTGAAATACAGGGAATGTTTTAGCCTTACATATATGCATTAAGAAATAAGGCTTCAAATGAATAAGCTGGATAATTTAGAAGTTAGAAAAAGTATGATAGAATAAATCAGAATGTATGAAGTTAGAGATACGAAAGGTAACACTATTACAAAAAGAGAAAATTAAGAAATAGTATCTGAAAATATCAACAAAATAATTGGCTTGGTCATACTTGACCAAGAAAATTAGATAATAGGCACCACTTCAAATACTATGAATAAAAACCAAGATATCCTTACAGATAAAGCATTGTAGGGTCAGGACAACTTCATTATAATAACTATGCTAACTCAGGGAGTAGACCTAGTTATTATTCCTATTTTGCAAATAAGACAGCTAAGGTTAATCATGCACCACTCACCTCGCAGACTTTATGACTTGCTCCAGGGCAAACAAAATAATTGGAGAGTCAGTTCCAAATCCAGTTTTAAATTTCAATATTTTGCCTACAAATAACAACCAACTCCCCCAAACTAAATCAAAACACATAGGACATAACTAAAAGAAGTTGTAAGGAGGTTCTTAAAATTACTGTTGGAAATATCTGAGCTGACCTGGAGCAAGAGAAAGAATGAAAAGACAAATGAAATCTAAGGGAGATCTGGCTCGTTTCATCTCATTTCAATAACCTGCAGAATTTCAAAGTCAAGCCCTTTCTAGTTATTCCTTGTTCAGTCTTTAGACATAGTCCTCTACAAAACCACCCTCCTAACATCTTTGTTTTCAGCTTTTTTTGCAGTCCACCTGTATGATGCTGGGTGTTTGAAGTTCTTTAACTCAACAGCTAGGTAAACAAAGCCTCCTCTGGAGGTGGATCCAGCAGGTAACTTAGTGCCATGCTCCATCCATGACTCTGACACATTCCTAGTGGCTACAAAGGCAGAAAGTACATTTGTCTTAAGCACTTATGTGAATATGCTGAAGGGAATAATAGAAATGGTTTTGGAGATCTTTAATAACCTAGTCCTCACTGGGAATTAATCATCCAAGGGATTTGTGTGAGAGAAGCTGGGTAGATATTATAGAGAAAGATCTGCACAATATTATGGTCTTTTTTGGATGGTCCGGATGGGGATTTCTAGGAGTTCAAGAGGTGCTGGTGAAGTCAATCCCTGTCCATCTTAGTTACTTCTCAGCACACTTACCTAGAATGGTGAT
>RCUC01051095.1:0-17136 GCA_003697995.1 Taxidea taxus jeffersonii | reverse complement strand
TGGATGGAACTAGAGGGTATTATGCTAAGCAAAATAAGCTAATCAGAGAAAGATAGTTATCATATGATCTCACTGATATGAGGAATTTGAGAAACAAAGCAAAGGATCATAGGGGAAGGGAGGGGAAAATGAAACAAGATGAAACCAGAGAGGGAGACAAAGCATAAGACGCTCTTAATCTCAGGAAACAAACTGAGGGTTGCTGGAGTGGAGGGGAGTGGGAGGCATGGGGTGGCTGAGTGATGGACATTGGGGAGGGTATGTGCTATGGTGAGTGCTGTGAATTGTGTAAGACTGATGAATCACAGACCTGTACCCCTGAAACAAATAATACATTATATGTTAATTTTAAAAATTAAAAAATTAAAATGTCTTGTTTATAATGAAAGGCTATTAGATGGGGCACATGGGTGGCTCAGTTGTTAAGCGTCTGCCTTTAGCTCAGGTCACGATTCCTGGGTCATGGGATTGAATCCCGCATCAGGCTCCTTGTTCAAACACTAAGCTTAAGAAAGCTAGACTGGCTATATTAATATCAGCATAATATAAAATAAACCTCAAGGAGTGTCATCAGAGATAAAGAGGAATATTTCATAATTATAAAAAAGTGTTAATTATTGAGGAAGACATAACAATCATAAATGTGTGTGCACCCTAACTGGAAAGTACTTCAAAATTCTTGAAGCAAAACTGTGCAAAACAAAAGAAAGAACTGAGAAAGCCCACAATCATAGTTCAAGATTTTAACACTCCTTTCTGAGTAATTGATAGAACAACCAGAAAAAAAGATCAGAAGAGGTAGAGATTCGAGAAATGTTATCAATTGCCTCGACCTAACTGGTATTTATAAAACACTACATACAACTATACAATACATATTCAAGTACAAATAGATTAAAAAAAATAGAACATTAAACAAGCCTCAGCAGATCTCTGAAAAACTAAAATCTCATAGATTATTTCTCTAGGAAAAGAGTGTTAAATTAAAAATGTCTAGAAAAGCCCAAATATTCTGAAATTAAAGACCATCCTTCTAAATATCCCAAAGTCAAAGAAGTGATCACAAGAGGGACTAAAATTATTTTTATTTGAATAACAATGAAAATACAACATAACAAAATTGGAGAGTTGTAGCTGAACTTAGTAGAATGTAGAGGGAAATTATAGCATTAAATGCTTATGTTAGAAAAGAAGAAAAGTTTTAATTCAATGATCTATGTTTCCACCCTAAAAAGCTAGAAAAATATGAGTGTATTAAACTTGAAGTAAGTAGAAATGAGGAAGAAAATGAGAAGTGAAATTATAAAATACAAAATAAAAAAATAGAGAAATTTAACAAAGATCAAATGTGGTTCTTGGGAAAGAATAATAAAATGTATAAACCCATGACACCCTGCTTGGAAAAAAAAGTAAACACAAATTAACAAATATCAGAAATGAAAGAAGGGCTATCACTACAGATCCCACAGTCATTCAAAGGTAGTATTATGAACAAGTGGATAAAATAAACAAATTTCTTAAAAAGCATAATTTACCAACCCTAGCACTAAATAAAATAGTAAATCCAAGTAGTTCCATATCTATTAAAGAAATTGAAGGGGCACCTGGGTGGCTCAGTGGGTTAAGGGCTCTGCCTTCGGCTCAGGTCATGATCCCAGGGTCCTGAGATGGAGCCCCACATTGGGCTCTCTGCTCGGTAGGGAGCCTGCTTCCTCCTTTCTCTCTGCCTGCCTCTCTTGCCTGCCTCTCTGCCTACTTGTGATTTCTGTCTGTCGAATGAATAAATAAAATATTAAAAAAAAAAAAGAAATTGAACTTGTTAGTTAAAAACAAACAAACAAACAAACTTCCCACGAGAAAGACTCCAGGCCCAGATGGTTTCACTGCTGATTTCTATGAAACAATTAAGGAAGAAATTATACCCATAGAGTTGGCAGGATCACTTCCCAACTTGTTTTTATGAGAGCAACATAACCCTTATGCTACAACCTGACAAAGGTGAGCAATTCAACTCTGTAGTAATATAAGCAAAGAATGAATAAAACTTGAATTTACTTTGTTAACATAATATAGGATAGGGATGATATCCTATGTATTCAGTAGATATATAAAACACCTTTGGTAAAATTTAGAACCCATTCATGATTAAAAATAAGTAAAACAGGGATGCCTGGGTGGCTCAGTTGGTTAAGCGGCTGCCTTCGGCTCAGGTCATGATCCCAGCGTCCTGGGATCGAGTCCCGCATCGGGCTCCTTGCTCGGCAGGGAGCCTGCTTCTCCCTCTGCCTCTGACTGCCACTCTGCCTGCCTGTACTCGCTCTCTCTCTCTCTCTAACTAATAAATAAATAAAATCTTAAAAAAAAATAAGTAAAACAAAGAAAAAAAGGAAAGAAAGAAGGAAGGAAGCAAGAAAGGAAGGAAGGAAGGACAGATGAACATATCACCTTGAATACCAGGAACAGAAAGGAGCAGGAATGTCCTTAACCTGATAAAGGACATCAAAAATTTACAATATCATACTAAATAGTGAAATATTCTATTTCTCCAAGAGTGGAAATAAGACAAAGAACCCTACTCTCATTATTTCTGATTATCATATTTTAGAGTTCTAATGTTGCAATGGTGCAAGAAGGAAAGAAAAGGAAATAAAGTATTGGGAAGAAAGAAGCAAATTTACTATTTGCAAGGAACATAATTGTGTATCTAGAAAATTCAAAGAAATTTATAGGCAAACTTTTAGAGTTAAGAAGTTTAGAAACTTACTAGATTCAAAGTCAATAAATAAAAATCAAGTGTGTGTATAACAGCAACAAATAAATAGAAAATGAAAATTAAAGAAAATACTCACAATAGAATAAAAGAACATCAGCTACCTAAAAATAAATATAATTTAAAAATGTGTATTACATTACATTAAAAACTACGGAACAGTAATTGAGAGAAATTAAAGAAGAGCTAAAACAAAAAGATTCACATTTAAGAAGACTCAGTATTATAAAGATATCAGTTCTCCCCCAAATTCAATGTAATCTCAACTAAAATTCTAGCAGATTTTTTTGTTAGGAGTAAACAAAACTTACAAAGAATTTTATATGGAAAAGTAGAGGTGACAGGAATAGCTAAGAGAATCTTTTTTTTTTTTTAATTTGTTAGAGAGAGAGGGAGAGAGAGTGAGCACAGGCAGACAGAGTGGCAGGCAGAGGCAGAGGGAGAAGCAGGCTCCCTGCCAAGCAAGGAGCCCGATGTGGGACTTGATCCCAGGACGCTGGGATCATGACCCGAGCCGGAGGCAGCTGCTTAACCAACTGAGCCACCCAGGCATCCCGCTAAGAGAATCTTTAAGAAGATTTGGAACACTTATTCTACCATATGTAAGAATTATTATAAAAATATGGTAATTAATTCATTGTGTTGGTGGCATAGGGATAGATGAGTAGAACTATAGAACAGAATAGGGAGTTTGGAGTTAGATCCACGCATATATGGATACCCACAGGCAGAGCAGAGGGAAAACAATGCTCATTTTAATCAATGTTACAGTCAATTGGATATCCATATTTTAAAAAAAAAATCCTAGTCTTGACCCTTATCTCACACATTATTTAAAAAACCAATTCCAGGTGATTTTTTAAAAAAGATTTTATTTATTTATCTGACAGAGATCACAAGCAGGCAGAGAGGCAGGCAGAGAGAGAAGGAAGCAGGATCCCTGCTGAGCAGAGAGCCCTATGTAGGGCTCGACCCCAGGACCCTGGGATCATGACCTCAGCCGAAGTTACCTGAAAGAGGAGGAAGTATTGCGCTGCGCAGAGAGCCTGATGCGGGGCTCAATCCCAGGACCCTGAGATCATGACCTGAGCCGAAGGCAGAGGCTTTAACCCACTGAGCCCCCCAGGCGTCCCCCAGGTGATTTTTTGTAAAGATTTTATTTATTTATTTATTTGACACAGAGATAGAGAGAGCACAAGCAGGGGGAGAAGGAGAGGGAGAAGCAGACTCCCCACTGAGCAAGGAGCCCGACTTGGGGCTCGATCCCAGCACCCTGGAATCGTGACCAATTGCTTAACTGACTGATCCACCCAGGTCCCCCCAATTCCAGGTGATTTTAAATCTAAATGTGAAATATGAAACAATAAACCTTCTAAAAAATAACATAGAAGAATATTTTCATGATCCTACAATAGACAAAGATTTCTCAAGCAAGACACAAAAGCTCTATCCATAAAGGAAAATGTTAAGATTGCTAACTTCTGTTTATCAAAAGACACCATGAAGAGAATGTAAAGGAAAACCATAGTGCAAGAGAAGAGTTTGCAAAACACAGTATCATAAATATTCCCTACAGCCTAATAAGGAAAAGTCAGAAAATCTAGTAGAAACTGGACATTAGTTTCTTCTCAAAAAAGGATGTCTGCCTGGTCAATGAGCATAGGAGAAAGGAGGCAACCTCATTTGTTCTCAGGAAAGTGCAAATGAAAACTACAACGGAGTAGAAGGTACACCAACAACGTGGCCGCACAGAAAGGACTGGTAATGCCAAGTGTTGGTGAGCTTGCTGAATACGGACGACCCTCACGCTGCTACTGGGAGTGTAAACTGAGCAACCGCGAGGTACCCTCAAGTTGGAAGTTGGATATAGGCATGTCCTATCACCCGGCAGTCCTGCTGCTGGACACGCAACCGCAAACAAATGCACACAAGTGTTCACGAAAAACCACATACTCAGATGTGCCCAGTAGCACTCGTTACAATAGCCAAACCGGGAAACAACTTCATTGTCCCCCAAACAACACTGGAACAGAGAAATGAATTGGAGTATATCTGCTCCACAGGAAAATGACCAGGCTGACCATGACAGCAATGACCATGAAGAAACTACTGGCCCATACAGGAGCATAAATGATTTTTTTTTTTTAAGATTTTTTAAAATGTATTTATTCCAGAGAAAGAGACAGAGAAAAAGAGAGAGAGCACAAGCAGGGGAGGGGGGATGGGAGACGGAGAAGCAGACTCCCTGCAGAGCCAGGAGCCCCACATAGGGCTCAACCCCAGGACCCCGGGATCATGACCTGAGCCAAAGGCAGGTGCTTAACTGACTGAACCCCCCCAAAAGCCCCAGCATGGACAATTATTAAGACATGAGGTGGACCAAAAGAAGCCAGACACTAGAGAATACATACTTTATAGCAAATGCAAAAAGCATTAAGACCGATCTATGACATTAGAAGTCAGCTGATGGGGCGCCTGGGTGGCTCAGTTAAGCAACTGCCTTCGGCTCAGGTCATGATCCCGGAGTCCTGGGATCGAGTCCCACATCAGGCTCCCAGCTCCATGGGGAGTCTTCTTCTCCCTCTGACCTCCCCTCTCATGCTGTCTCACTCTGTCTCTCTCTCAAATAAATAAATAAAATCTTAAAAAAAAAAAAAAAAAGAAGTCAGCTGATGGGTCGGTTACTCGTCCGGGTGATGGGTCTGTGTGGGATCTGGATGGCGGTTGCGCAGGTAACATTTTGCTACATGGACACTTTCCTGTATGTCTGTTTTACATCTCCAAAGGGTGTATTTTTAAAAATTGGGTTATGGAGACAGGGTGGAAAGACCTGAAAGAAGAGGGAGGGAGGCACATTGCCTGTGTTGATACGGTCTCTGGCATCCAGTTGCCCAAGTGCTAGAGAAATTTAGAAAAGAGAGAGGTCATGGAAGACCAGGTTGGTCAGAAAGTGTTTTGTTGAGCTGGGTGGAAATTGATTGGGGTGGTGAGTAATGATGGAATTTGGACAGAAGGGAAGAGGGGCAAGGCATTCAGGCAGAAGGGCAGCCTGAGTAAGGGTCAGGAGAGCATTCTCTGTGGACCGCCAGGGGTTCTGCCTGGTCACTGTTCTGAGTGTGAGAACACTTCTCAGGGTAACTTCTCACCTTTTGGTAGCACATTACAGTTTACAAAGCTCTTTTTCTCACTCTTATTTGATTATCCCAACAATTCCATTTCTTGCAGAAAAAGACCCAGGTTCAGGAAGATCACTTGCCCAGAGCCACTTAACAGCTGGGGGATTATTTTCTTGGTTTGAGGAACTGCTGGTCTGGGTCCAGTCCTGGGTCCATCCAACCTGAGAAGCTAATGATCACAAAAGTCGAAGGAATGTGTCAAGAAATGGCCAATCAACAAATGCAAGGTGTAACCTACTGGCACAGAAATGTTTGGGAGATAGATTTGTTGATGCGGTGTTTTCCTCTATTGAGGGCAGCTCTGTGTCTCCTAAGTTGGATGGACCACATACTAAAATACCTCTCACCCTTAAATCTCAAAATCTCATGGAAAAGCCCTTACTGGAATTCCCAGGAAGCTTCTAAGAGAGGGACAACTTGCATTCAGGCTCCTGTCCCATTACGGGCTTATAAGCTTCTGTGGCCAAGAGCCGTGGTCTTTCCTGAGATGGTGGAAAGCTGCCTTGTCACGCCAGGCTGCAGAAGCCACCCCAAGACCTACCCTCCCCCCCAGCTCTAAAAGGAAAGTGAAGGTCACCTGCAGTGAAGTGAGGAGGAGAAAATGCTGGACAGAGGAAGCCGTAATCACTACTGCTTTGGCCCAATTTCAGACCCATGGAATCTGAAGATAATAAGAGATGATCCCCCACTGCCCTTTTCCTCACATGGACTCGTCTGTTCTTCTCAGTCTCCCCACCAAATTTTAGCTCTGATTTGTACTTGTAGGGAACAGTTTTCATCCCCGGTGCAGTCAAGGAGACGGTCTGAGCATACAGCATTCTTTCAGTAGGATAAATAATGAGTCACTAAAGACAACACACTCATGCAGGGTGCAGAGATAAAGGAAAGGATGGAAAGTAGAAGTGAGTGTGTTCAGTGTAAACAATATGCTTCTTTCGCCTTTTTCTCCCTGAGCAATTTATCCCTTTTCTTCCCTTTAACCTTTCTACTGTAGTAACAGAACGATGGCTACATGTCTTTTGAGCTCAGAATTTTTTTGATTTAGAGGCAATACTTGAAGAATACTTTCAGAAAATAAGTAACACAGGCAAATGCAAAAAATCAGAAATTATTCATAATTCAACTATCTTAAGACAAACATTGTAAGTCCTGGGGTGAACTTCCTTGTCTTTTTAATATATCTCTATGTAAATTTAGTATTGTCTAGCTAAATTTATAATATGTCTACAATTTTGTTTATATCCAACATTCTTCTAAAACCTAGAGGCTTGCTTGAGCCTAAGTATGTTCAGTGGGTTAGAGACTAAACATAACATGGGTTGTGGGTCATTCTCTTACCAGTATGCCAAGCGGAATTCCCGAGATTTACTCTGATTAGAACAGTTAAAGCCAGATGCCCACGGAGTGGGCCTAGAGTTCAACTGAACTCTAACATGGATTGGAGATGTTCTATTTTTAAAATAATGAGTCCCTGGTCAAGTCAGGTAAGAATCCTCTTAGCTTATTATTTTTTTAAAGATTTTATTTATTTATTGGACAGAGAGAGATCACAAGTAGGCAGAGAGGCAGGCAGAGAGAGAGGAAGGAAAGCAGGCTCCCCAGAATCCTCTTAGTTTAATACAATTAGTGTTGTTGGTTTTTTTTTTTTAAAGCTACAGATTTCATGGAGTCTTTAATATATTAACATCATGGTGTCTTAAGAGAGGTGTTATGTAAGATGACATTTATGCCTTCTTTGATTATGGAATAAATCTGTGTGTGTTGCTTTATAACTTAATAATGTTCAACCTGTGTTTATAGCAGCCTGGGATATAACAGCCCAGATTTAGAAACAACCAGAATATCCATCAACACACAAGTGGATAAACAATGGAATATTATTTGGCCATAAAAGGAACAAAGTTCTGATCCGACCCACAATGTGGATGGAACTTGGAAAACATGCTAAGTGAAATGAGCCAGACACAAAAAGACAAATATCATACGATTCCACTTTTATGAGTTGCCTAGAACTGGCAAAGAGACAAAGTATAAAAGAGGTTCCCAGGGTCTGGGGTTGGGGGTTGGAAATGGGTGATACTGTTCACTGGCTACAAAGCTTCTGTGTGGATGATGAAAACAATTTAGGTGGGGGGGTGCCTGGGTGGCTCAGTGGGTTAAGCCTCTGCCTTCGGCTCAGGTCATGATCCCAGAGTGCTGGGATCGAGCCCCGCGTCAGCCTCTCTGCTCAACAGGGAGCCTACCTCCCCCTCTCTCTCTGCCTGCCTCTCTGCCTACTTGTGATCTCTGTCTGTTGAATAAATAAATAAATAATCTTAAAAAAAAAAAAAAGAAAACAGTTTGGAAATAGAGATGCACAACATTTTTAATTTGCTTAAAATTGTATACTTCAAAATGGTGAAAATGATCAATTTCGTGTTGTGTAGGCTTGGCCACAATAAAAATAATTACAAAAAAACTCTAGAAGAATTTGATACATGATTTGGGGGAAATTGGCAAACATTTCCCCCGGATACTGTAGATTTATTGGTTGCATATGTCAATATACAACCAATTGCTTGTATTCCTCTGATGCCAATTTTTCACATTCCTCTTTCCAGTTTCTCTGTTTCTCTTTGAGGATCCTTGTGGTTTCAGGGAGCTGACTTCACTTCTCACTTCTGGGGTACAATTCACACATGTTAGATCAGGGTTTAGCAAACTATAATCCACAATCCAAATCTGGCACTCAGCCTGGGACACATACATCCCTGCTCTTCACCTACACATTGTCTGTGTCTGCTTCTGTGCTACAATACCAGAGTTGACAACTAGTTGTGACAGAGATCATGAACCCCAGCCCTACAGTATTTGCTATCTGGCCCTTTGCAGGAAAAAAAAAAAAAAGGTTGCCAACCTTGGGCTAGACTGAAACAATATATTATATCTCTTGGCCCAAAGACCAGTTCAAGTGTGGGCATGTGGCTTTAACTGGTCTAATGAGAGTGAATCTCAGGAATTTTGCTTGGCATACTGGTAAGAGAAAGTCTCTTTGCCTCTGAATGGCAGTGGTTTGCAAATTTGAGGCTTCGAAATACCGCAGCTAGTTTGGCTACCAGGGAAGCCAGACTGAGGAATTAACTGCACATGAAGATGGGTGTGAGGGAAATAAAAAGTAATGTGGACAGAGACCAGATGATATTGTTGACCTCTAGATCCAACCATGCCTGAAGTCCTGCATTACTTCTGAACTTTCCTATTTCATGAGACCATACATTCATTATTGCTTAAGGCAATTTGAGTTTGGTATTCTAAATTGCAACTGAAATCATTTCAACTAATATATGTTGCTATGATCTCCATAAATCTTATTTCTAATGGCTGTGTAGTATTTTATCTTAATATTTTACTTAACCATTGTCCTAATATTTGGTACTTAGACTGTTTAATTTTGAGTGATTATTATTAAGCCTGAAATAAGCCTGGTAATTAAAAACTTTTTTCTGAATCTCCAATTATTTTCTTCCAGTTGATTCCCAGAAGTGGAATTACTGGGTAAATAATATTCGTAAGTCTTTTGATATGTATTTCCAACTTATCACATCTTATCATTTTTAGTCTTTGCTATTTTGGGAATGAGTCATATTTCATTGTTAAGTTTGATTTTTCTAAATTACAGATGAGAGTGAGTATATGTATATCTTTATTAACAACTTGCATTATCTGCTTGCTGAATATTTGTTCATGTCCCATCCTATCTAGGGAGGACTTCGCATCATGTTGTGTTTTGAAAGAATAACTGCAGTTCTTCAGCTGGGCGGGAGAGGGAGCACAATCACAGGAGAGGCAGTGGTATGTGGGAAAGCAAAGGTGGAAATGAGGTGTATTGTGGGGACCTAGCCATTGTTTGGCATATCAGGCTGAAGGTACTGGGGAGGGCAGAGAAGAAAAGAATGGGAATTGTGGGATATGACGACGCTGGCAGGGACAACAGCCACCAGATCCTGGAAAGTCATGTGGGTTTTGTTGACTATAGGTCAGATGGTAATAAACTTGTAGGGGAAATAGTTTGCCTCCTGTTTTCAGCACTATGGCTGCTCTTGTATTCACACAAATTGTGTGTTCATTTCCACTGGTTTTCCCCCCAAGATATTAATTTATTATTTATTTGACACAGAGATAGAAATCACAAGTAGGCAGAGCTGCAGGCAGAGGGAGAGGGAGAAGCAGACTCCCCACTGAGCAAGGAGCCTGATGTGGAGCTCTATGCGGGGCTCGATCCCCAGACCTGGGATCATGACCCTAGCCGAAGGCAGACACTTAGCCAACTTAGCCACCTAGGCGCCCCTAATTTCCAGTGTTCTTTTCTCCCTTTAATGTAGAGCTCTGTTAAATGCCTTTGGCTTTGGTAGCAGCCAAGCCAACATTTAAATATTCTAACACTCAGGCTATTGATTAGCTTAAATGATCTCACTCCTCCTGAGTTGAGATGTGTAAGATTTCTGTTTTAGCTACTGGAAGAGTGCGAGTGTGGGGGGTGCCTGAGCACCCCAAAACTCAGGTTGCCTCCTTCCCGGTATTTCTGGAAGTTGAATCACCTGCTGGCTTCTGCAGGTGCTCCTGGAGGGTCTGGGGCCTCAGAGTCCAGCTCAGCACCTTTACAAGCCCGTCTTACATGTTCAGGCTACTACAACAAAATGCCACAGATGGGGTAGCTATTGTGTTGGCACCCTAATCCCCACTTTTGTGTTTTAAATTTGCCAATAAAAAGTGAACCTACACACCCCATGCTCAACCCCAACAAAGGCAGAGTGCCAAGACCTCTTCCCCACCCCACCCCACCCCCTACCACCCCACAAACTCCCTGTCTGGCCCCAGGCCCCGGGCTTGTGAGTAACAAAACTTGCTTTTTCAAGATTCCCTGATGGTTTCTGTGGAGATGCACCTTGCAGTCATAATGAAAACCCCAAGGGCTGGTCCAGCCACAGCACTAGCTCTGGTCAGGGAAATGTCGGTGGGGACCCCCTACAAGTAGTAGGAGCCCAGGTGAGTGCCCCCAGGCATTGCTAGCACATGGCATCATTACAATAGGCCAAGACCCACAGGGAACACTTACAAACAACAGAAATTTGTTTCTCACAGTTCTAGAGGCTGAAGATACAAGATCGGGTGCCACCATGGCCAGGATCTGGTGGAGAACCTTGTACCAGGTTCATGGCCTGTGCATTCTTGCTGTGCCCTCACATGGTGGAAGGGGCTAGGGATTTCCGTGGGATCTCTACTGTAAAAGCACTAATCCCATTCACGAGGGCACCACCCTAACTACTTGAGCATCTTCCAAAGGCACAGTCTTCTAACACCATCATCTTTGAGGGTTTGAATTGGAGGGGGGGGAGGTTTGCACACAGATAGTCAGACCATAACAAAATTCTAGAGTTAAGCTTTCCACAGAGGGGCTGGATTGGTTTTTTTTTTTTCTCTAATTGCTCTCTAGAGAAAAAAAAAAAAAAACAAGGTCATGTCCAAAGGGTTCTGGGCAGGAGCAGGGCAGCAATCTATCAGTGACTACATTACAATCTCAAAAAGCATAGGAGGCATAGGGACCCAATGGCTTCCAACTTGCGGCTCTTATGGCTGAGGACCCCAAGCATCAAGATCTAGATCCAAACCTGCCATGAATGTGCTGATTAATCTTGGGAAAATTGGGAAACATCTTTACCTCTAGTATCTCCTGGGAGTAGATTCGCTTAATGTCACTGTGGCTGAAGAGATGGGTGCTGGTTGAGGAAGGTGGACACCTTGACAAATGTGTGGGACATTAACTCTTCCATGTCTTTCTCTTATTCCTTTAGGTAAGTGGTTTCTAGCCCTGGGCTGTACCCCCAAATCAACAGGGGAACTTAAAAAAATCAAATCCTGAGCCTTACCGCACAAGTTCTACTGTGCAGCCAGAGAAGAGGACCTCTGGTGCAGGTCATGGTCCTCAATCTGGCAGCCATGAGTCACTTGAAAACAGCCTCAGCTATGGTGGGAGGGCAACAGGTCCACACAGATCGCCCTTAATTGGGTTTCCCTGTCTCCCCAGAAGGCCCAACTCTCATCACTTGGTGACCAAAGTGGCCCTTCCCACTAAAGGCAATAACATGCCCAGAATCAGGTACTTCTAGGAGAGGTGGAGTCATAACAAAGTTCCCCTCCTAGGAACAGAAGAATGCTTTATGGAGAACAGAGCTGAATGGAAGCCAACTCTACCCATGACCAACAGATGGCGCTATTGGCCAATGTCCTGCCATTTAGGTCTGGGCCAACCATTTCTTCCCCTGGCACTTGGTATAGCAGCCCTATTTGTGCGTGAATTTGAGATGTTTCATAAACACTTTTGACTTCGCATGTCCTAGAAGTGCAAAAGCAGCAAGAATATTAAAATACTGTTGAAAAAGGAGCACAGTTATGACAAAATGAAAGTAGAGATAATTCTTAAAAACAGAAGGTGGTAAGGAAATAAATGGAAGGTTGCACATCCGTATGGTGTTAATTGTTAGAGACTAGAAGCAATCCCAAAGGCCAGAGTGAATCACAAAGCCTGAGAAAAGTGTTGTGCCTACACAACTGACCATAGTAAGCAAGAGATGCAGAGACAGATGAAGTGGAAAACTTTGTAGTGCGCAGCTAGAGAATTACAGTGCTTGGTACGCCACTCATCCTTACCACCAATCCCCTGAGTGTTTTCTTTTCTTCCTTTGTCAACCTGAAGCCAAAGCTAGTTTCAGTTAGGCTGTTTTCAATTCTAGAGACAGCTGCGGGTGTTTTTCTAGAACTTGGAACTAAGCATGGTTAAAAAATGATGCCACTTCAACTTCCAGAGTGAGTCACGGGCTGCTCTGTAATCTTCAAGCCAGTTCAGATCTGGGCTACCTCACGGTGGCAAGGCACCCTGATCTCATCTCACCTTAACTGCCAAGAAGGTCTGTTCACCACCACACCGTCAGAAATGATTGAGGAAGTGCGTTAGATCAACGGATTTCTCATAGATCAAGCGGGTTTGCGTTTGGAAAAGATACTTGATACAATGTATCATCAAGAAGGAGAAACAGAACACTGATACATTCTTGTATCATTAAGAATGATTTAAAGCTGTGAGAGTCTGACATCTTATTTACTGGAAATGCACTGGGGAGCTGCCAGCGCAAAACTTTTCAGATATTTTGAATTTACAGTGTATCCATCAGGATTCGATCAAAGAAGCAAAACAAGTGGTACATATCTATTAAGAGATTTATTGCAAGGAATCAGCTGATGTGATTGCAGGGGCTGGCTAGGCAAGCCCTAAGTCCATAGGGCAGGCTTGGGGGAGAGGGAGCAGGCTACTAAACCAAAGCTGCTGTCCACAAGTGGAATTTCTTCAGAGAATCCTCAGCTCTTCTTTTAACACCTTTCAACTGACTGAACCAGGCTAACCCAGATTATGTAAAATAATCTCCTTTACTGAAAGTCTATTGACGATAGACTTGAATTACATTTACAAAATACCTTCACTTCAAAATACCTACACTGAGATTAGTGTTTGACCAAATCACTGGGTACTGTAGTCTAGCCAATTTGACATGTCAAAAAGACTATCACAAATAATGTTTTGGAGCCCAGTCAGTTTCTAAAGAATTTTTAGATTACAAAAAGAAAAAAAATACCCAATATCTAGGAACTAGATACTTTATACAGAAAGCAGAGATGTCCTTATGGGGAGGATCCATACCTAGTGGTAAGTGTGCCTGAGTAGTTCAGGAAGGGCCTTTAACCTAGCTTGTGAAGTCCAGGAAGGCTTGCTGGAGGAGGAGGCACTTAAGCAGGATGTAGAGTTAAACTTTGCGGAATGTGGCATTTAGGGGTGAAGTGAGGGATGACAGAAAAGTCCTCATAGTGATGGTCCCGGCCCCTAGACTGTGCTGACCCCACTCCGAGGTGCTGCTGACATTCTCAAACACATCAAAAAAGGCAAGTGAGTTGTGGTGGACTCACAGATCATTTCTACTTTACAGCATTTCCACCCCCGTGACTCTCAATGTGGCTGTTAATGGTGTAAACCCGGCCCCTCCCTCAAGTCTCCAAGCCCCCAGGGAGGTATTGCCTCCATCAAAAGTGAGAGTTTGCTGCTAAGGCTGCAGCACGCATGTGGTCCAGGTGCTTGGAACAACATCCGTCTCTTCCTGTCTCAGCTTGGCCGGTTCTTCGGCTTTCTGAGCAAAAATCTCTTTCCTGGCCTGTTTCTCTGTTCCTTTACCCATGTCCTTCTTCCCCTTCCCACTTCCTTCAAGTCATCAGTCCTGGGCCCTGGTCATCTGTGCACTCATTAGCATGTGAGCCTCTACATTTTCAAAATGGATTAAATAATGTTTTGCCCAGCTCCCCTTCAAGAAAGTGAGGGCAAAACGAGGCACTGTGTGAAGCCCCTTAATACAGGCACTGCCTTGGGGTGGGTGCCTGGGTGGCTCAGTCAGTTGGGAGCTGCATTTGGTTCAGGTCATGATTCCAGGGTGCTGGGATCAAGCCCTGAGTTGGGCTCTCTGCTCAGCAAGGAGTCTGCTTCTCCCTCTCCCTCTGCCTTCTCCCCCATCTCATGCAGGCTCTCTCTCAAATAAATCAATAAAATCTTGAAGAAAAAAAAAACACCTAACACTGCCAGATGAAACTACAGATGAGGTATTACCATTATATATATATATGTATGTATGTATGTATACATATATATACATGTATATTCATATACATATATATTCATGTATATATGTATATGTATATATATATAATCTATCTATCCATTCACTCATCACACCTAAATTGTGTATCACTTAAGTTTAACTTACGTATAGAGATTATCACTGAATCTATGGTACCGAGCACAGTTTCCTGGGCAGAGTAATTGCTCATTAACTGTCTGGTAAAGATGATGATAATGAAATCACCTTTAGAAGACAAATCATTGCAAACAGCCACCCTGTGGTGTTAGAATGTTCCCATTCCCTGCCTCTGGCTAATTGGTTAAGACCGAGCTCATGGAACATCTTTTCTTTTCTTTTTTTTAAAGATTTTATTTATTTATTTGACAGACAGAGATCACAAGTAGGCAGAGAGGCAGGCAGAGAGAGGGGAGGGGAAGCAGGCTCCCTGCCAAGCAGAGAGCCCGATGTGGGGCTCGATCCCATGACTCTGGGATCATGACCTGAGCCGAAGGCAGAGGCTTTAACCCACAGAGCCACCCAGGTGCCCCTGGAACATCTTTTCTAAGAAAGCTTTGCCTCCCTATCCTCATGTCTGAGTTCAGTGCCTTCTCCCTTTCCTGTAGAATAATCTCTACACTTTGGTCATGTCTCTTGCTGTGGTGGGCTTTGTCTCTCAATGGGCTGGGGAGCTCTCTGAGGTGAAGGATTGGGTTCTAAGGATCTTCGCCAGCATGAACCAGTTCCCGGCATGATGCAAGTGTGCCATCAACAATAAATTAATAGCATGACAGTCATCCCATAAAAACCTCATGCCAGAGAGACTCTTCGGAGAGGGAATAACGCTTAGACGTGAGCTTAGAAATTTCTTCTGTGTCCTTGTCAAGTAGATTGAAAATAAAATGGTGTCAAAAGGATGGGCCGAGCTCCTGACCCATTATTCTCTCAGAGAAGACATGTTTCCCAGAGTTGTACCTCTTCGAAGTTTCTCTTCATGGATTCTGTGACTTTCCTCAGCCTGTGTCCCTCACAGGTCTGGGCATGTAGGTAGTTAAGCTGCATCAAACAGTGACAGTAACATGCACTGGACACCCAAGGAACTTCTAGAGGATGCTGGTGGAGGAAAGTTCATTCTCCTGGCTTTGTTGTTGTTGTTTTAAAACCTCAAAGTGTTCATGCATGTCTGTACCATGTGGCCTCTTTCAGGGGAGTCAAAATGTCGGAATCCATTTTTGTATGTCTCAGATCTAACCCAGAGTAAGCACTCAATAAATATTTATTGATTTAAGTATCTGTCCAGCATGTACCCTCAAGGTTGGGGCAGGATAGTGGTTTTATTGTCCCTGGTTATTAATCCATCTCTCAACTTGGCCACTTCCTGTTGCTCTGAGGAACCTGGCAATGGGATTCTGCAGCACATCCGTGGGTTCCTCCACCAGGTCACCTTCTTGAGACAGTGAGTCAGAGATAGGAAGACAAAAGAATTCTGAGCTGCACATTCTGGGGGTACCTACACACAAGGTGACTCATTTTTATTGTTGTTGTTTGTTTGTTTGGAAAAGGCATGGAATTATGCATTCAAGCATTAACTAACACTCTGCTGTCTTCTGGAATGTGGCCACCATTGCTATGGGGGAAGGTCTGCGTTGGTTCAGCAGCTTCCAAATGCCCGCTGGATTGCAGGAAGAGTTTGGGGCGTTAAGTAATTTATGGGATGTTAAGAAGTTCCTTAAGCCATTATTAAAAACACGCAAGCTCCTCCCTGGTCAGACCTCTGGTAAGTCAGACTTCTAACTAAGCAGAACTGATAGGCCGTCTTTTGATGTTTAATGAGTTCGGCAGCAGATGGGAGATGTGATGGACGGGGCCGTGGTCATGATTTACTGGTCATGAAACAGAATGATGAGAGCCCTGTCCTAAAAAAAAGAAAACGTAGCCGAAAGGACAGGTTTTCCCCCTCGCCTTTCTCTCCCACCAATCCCTTCCCCTTTCTGTCTTGGTGCATGTGGTTTTGATTTCCTCACCCCCATGCCTCTCAGAACTGGGCTCATTTCCATTCAGGCGCACACAGAACACTGCAAACTAATTAGCCTTGGATGCTGCCACAGGAAGTCAGGCTGCCAAGTCCTCTTTCCCCACGATTCCTCAACTCTCTCAGCCAGTCTCAGGCCCGCGGCCTTGCGCTGGGCCTCTCTGTACAAGTTGCCAGTTCTAATTTTGCAATTTCCCATCACCTTATCAACTATGCCCCGAGCCTGCCAAGGGGTGGACAAGGGACAGGACAGATCTGGACGTGGGCTTGTCCTCTGGACTCTTTCCTCTGGCCCCTTCTCTGTTCTCTCCCCACAATTAGGGAGTCTTGTTTGGATACAGTTTCAGTGTTGACTTGTTAATCTGACCTTGGTTAATGCTTTTAAAAGGAGAGTATTGCCCACCATGTAAGACTCGAGAGCTCGAGAGAGTTCCCCACTCACATGGCCACCGCCCCCCCCCCCCC
>RCUC01051072.1:0-17027 GCA_003697995.1 Taxidea taxus jeffersonii | reverse complement strand
GCTAAGAGAATGTAAAATGGTTAGTCCAAGGTCCCGTGTATATCCTAAATGACAGATTGACTAACCAAGCCCAGAATCTTGGATGCCAAGCCCTGCACCAGAAGGTTACGAGTCGATCAAGCCCTCAATTTTCCCCAGAGTCAAAGGGTGGACCTGAAGGTTTGGGTTGGGTTTGCTCTCTCTGGGGAGCTTTTGGATCTCAGCAGAGAAGTGCAGTGTGCATATGCAAATCAAATATAGGCATACTCATCATTTCTTTTCTTCTTTTCAGACAGTCTTCTTTGTGAAAGCATTTGAACAGCTATTGCATTAGAGTGAGGAGAGGCAAGGAGGTGTTGCTAAATAAAATATAATGTGCTTTGTTTGAAGGGGCTTATGCTGCTTCATTTGTAAATTGATGTTAATCCGACTGCTCAGTCTAATTTCTGTAAGCAACATTAATGCCTTTGCCCCCTATCTTCTGCAGCAGGAAAATGCTGTGCCTGTTTTGGAAAGAATTATCTTCTTCCTTGAGGACAAATCCTAAATTCCTTTCCTCGGATTCTTGCCAAAGGTCCTAATTAGAACATGCAAATATACTTATGCAAATGAAGCCATGGATCCCAGATTTTTGATGCTTTGGGGAAGAGTTTGGGTAAAATAAACTCCCTCTTAGACTTCTCATCAATGCCTCCCAAAACTCTTGCTTTTTTTAAATAAAAAAAAAAAAATAGCACGAAGTCATTCTCCTGATCCCACATTGTTTAGGATCCCACAGTGGATATGTGCTTATGATAAAAACTTACATGAACAACTGCAGTGTGCACAGTGCTTTTGTCAACATTAGATCTGGGTCTAAGAACAACCTAGGAGGTAAGTGCCACTTTCCTCCTTTTATAGATGAGAAAACCAATGGTCAGAGAGGTAGAACACTGACAGGCTTTACCTAAGACAACTGAAAAGCAGTAAAGGCTAAATAAAAATCCAGTATTCTTTGATAACTTAACTTCTGTTCTTTCCCCTCTAGTACCCTCTCAATGGAAGGAAATACCACCTTATATGTACATAGCATTTCACGGTTTGTAAATTCCTTTCATTAAAATATTTGAACTCAAACATTGAGTTCACTACTTCAATTCAAATATTTATTGCCATCAACTATGTGCTTGCCATACATTATTCCCAGTGCAAGTGATACATGGCCCCTACTCTATTAGTGTTGATATTATTGGTTGGAGGAAAAAAACTAATGAATAGGTAAGCAAACAAATCAATAAAATAAATTCAAATAATGATCATTGCTATCAAGAAAACTGAATAGAATAATGTGATAGGCAATGACCAGTTGGTGGTAGGAATGGGGTATACAGGTATTTGATAAGGTGGATAGAGTTTTTTGTTTTTAAACATGTCATAAGAGCTGAGACCTGGATAGCAAGGAACAAGTCAGGAATGTCAAGAAAATTACTCCAGCACTGATATGAAGAGATATTGATTGATATTTGAGCAAGAGACAGGAAGTCCATATAACAGGAACTGAATGACTGAGGGAAGAGATATGGGATGACTTCGGAGGATTTTAAGAAATTTTATTCCCCACAGTAACCTGTAAGGTGGATGTTATCTTTGTTCTGCATATCAGCAAACTCAGAGATGTTTAGAGATTTACCTAAAGATACACAGCTGATAAACAGCAAGATTCCAGTATTCAGGGTCCTAATCTAAGCTTATTTCTCTATCTACTGTAGGTGGAGCTGGAAATAAACACACAAAGCAGGAAAACGGTACAGCAGTAAGTGACTATTATATGTACATGACTATAGTAGATGAGTTCTCTGGGGCACATCCAGGAGCTCCCTTCATTAGGGGAAGTCCTACAACTATATGGATCCATCTAGAAGGAGCCTGCTGAATCTCTGAGGGCCTTTGGCTTAGCCTTAAGACAGATATTCTATTGAAGTTACTATTGAATATTTAACATTAATGCATTTCTCCTGAAGCCTAACATGCTTGACAGATTGTTTTGGGAAAATAGGGAACACCAAAGACTAGGGGCTGAGGAATTGTCATAATCAAGCCACAAGCTGTGTTCCACTTATCTTTCCACTTTAGCCTCCCCACTCCACACACACAGCACATCGATGGATGGCAACCCACCCATGTGCCTAAGAAGGAAAAAGTGCCTCCAGCATATTCTAAAATCTAGTTCATTCATCTATCACTCATAATATAATTATGGTCAAACTTTCCCTTTTCCTCATTCTCCCTAAGGCAAATTTCATAAGATTAGTTTTGCATTCATTCATTCATTCATTCATTAATGGAGTGTCTACTGAGCTATGGGTTGAGCCCTATGGGAGGTGTGGACATGGCAATATCACATAGCCTGGCGTTTTCAGTCTCTCACAGACCAGAGGTCACAGATCTCTTGGGTCTGCTCCTTGTGTGATTCCTTTTGTCCCTATTGCTCCCTTTCACTTGGTTCCATCTGTACAAAAGTTTTGCAGGTAGGGGTACCTGGGTGACTCAGTTGGTTAAGGGCCTGACTCTTGATTTCAGCTCATAATCTCAGGGTTCTGTAAGATGGAGTCCCACAACAGGTTCTATGCTGGACCAACTCCACTTCCCCTGCCCCCACCCCCCGCCCCCACTAGCTCATGTGAGCTCACACACACTCTCTCTCTCTAAAAAAAGAAATGTTGCAGGTAATGCAGGAAAGTATGATTTTTGTCTTGCCTCATCCCCTTAAGAATATTATTCTTTGCCATTCAGACTTGATGATCCTCAGAGGCATCAGAGAGAGAATACAGAGATGGTCCCTTAATTGTCTCTTAATTTGTATATGTTAGAGAATGGCCTGTCCTTATGATCTTTCATTATTTCCAGCTAACTGTCCACACACTTTCATTTTCAAAACTCTTTCATCTGAAATCAGTTTCCCTCCTCTTTCTTGCCTAACCAGCTTCCCAGCACTCCAGTGGCTCTTGTCCAGAAGAGGGAGAGATCACCTTTGCTACTTAGAATTCCTCTTTTTATTTTGATTCATTGGTCTTTTATTCATTGGTCTTTTATTATTATGATTCATTGGTCTTTTATCATTTAGCTTTCTCTCTTGAATTAGAAACCCAAAGTCCTTGATACCACTTCAAAAAAACTTATATACACTATGGGTATTTTTTATTGCATTATGTGGTTTTAAAAGGGACTGGCAAGAAGCTGTAAGAGTGGTTCATAAGGAATTATAACTGAATGGGAGAGACCCGTGAACAGCCAGGACTGATATGACTATAACCTTTTCCATGCATTTGCCATTAACTTTTGCTAACTTTCAGACTCAGAGACTGCTGCTATATTTGAAAGAGCCTTAGAGATTATCTGAACACGTCATCATTTTATGCTGAAGGAAACTGAGACATAGTGCAGAAATAACCACTAGAAGTACTATAACTTCAAACTGTGGAGAAAACCATTCCATATATTTCAAATAAAGGGAGCTTATAAGATTACTCTGATCTGCCTTGCCATCTCAAGTCCTACTGTGCATCTTCCCTGAACCATCCTACACCCAGAGTGATAACTCTTTCTTCCCCTTGCTAGGTTTGCCCCATCTGCATGACAATGGGCTGCTCTGCCCCGTGTGCATTCCACTTCCATGCTTGGAATGGCACCGTTCCTCAACCCCAGTTTATTTGCTGGAGTCCTGAGAATCTATAATCTACACCAGGATCCTGCTTCAAAACTGTCCTATTGCTTAGAACCTTAAATCAGAACTCTCCTCCCTAACTCGATGAGCACAGTTTATCACCTACAGATTGGTTAACAAAGCAAGTCCAGGTTATATGCAAGTTGTCACATTCCAGAGGTTACATTCCAACTCCTGGCCAGACCCTCTCCTCCACAAGGACAGCCCTAAGGCTATGTTTACCCCTCATTCAGTTCCAACTCATTCTCCTCTCCTTTGGCCTCATAACTGAGGATCCCACTCCCCAACCCAG
The DNA here is from genome assembly GCA_003697995.1 of Taxidea taxus jeffersonii. Classification (NCBI taxonomy): domain Eukaryota; kingdom Metazoa; phylum Chordata; class Mammalia; order Carnivora; family Mustelidae; genus Taxidea; species Taxidea taxus. The sequence goes on along the minus strand of RCUC01051072.1, from coordinate 13,053 downwards.
GCTAGAAGGGCAGAGGCCGTATCAGGTACAATGTTTAAGAAAATATGTGTAAGGCCTAGGTGGAGACTGGATTCAGCTTCTGCCAAATTTGTTCTTTGTGATATTTCCCATTCTGTTTTCCTTCATAGCCCTCAGTCAGAAGACAACTCAGTTGCTTATAATTTAGCATAACTGTCAGGGGTTTTTTCTTCAAGAGAGATTAACATTGTGAGCCTTACTCTTTCCTGCTAGTTAGGGGTTCACAGCCTTCAGTGTTACAGTGTTACAGTGTTACAGCATTAGAATTACCTGGACATTTTTCTACTGAGGCACAGGCCCCACTGTGTTTCATTAAATCTCAATCTCAGTGTATGGAGTTGGGTATTAGCATTGCTTGAAACCTCTCTAGGAGATACAGAATTTCAGCCAGGGTTGAGAGCCACTATCTGGTTAAAAGCTGTTTTGGGAGGGACGCCTGGGTGGCTCAGTTGGTTAAGCGGCTGCCTTCGGCTCAGGTCATGATCCCAGCGTCCTGGGATCGAGTCCCACATCAGGCTCCTTGCTCAGCAGGGAGGCCAGGGGCCAGGCTAAGAAATCTGTTCACATTCGCTCTCAGGAGCTTCTGTTCCCTGAATGCTTTCCATTGAGCTCTGGAGGACAGGAATGAAAATAGTGGCCTCCCAATCTCCAGCCCAGCAGATCCAAGAGCTTGAGGCCCCACTCCTCAGTGTGCCCTCAGCGAAAAGGGGTCAATCACTCCCATCTCCCTGGTCTCCAGCCACACTCTGGGCTCACCCAGCCTGTGACCAAGTGTTTCTGTCTCTGGCGCACAGCCCCATTTGGAGTCTCCAAACCCAGCAGATTCCTGCCATGCTGCTTCTCCAGAGGAGAAAGGTGAGTCTCCCTGGATCTGCCACTTGTGGGGTCCCTACTCAAAGAGCAGTGGTCCAACTTTCTGTGGATCATAGTTTAAGGTAACCCAGAGCTGAGAGCTCATTCCTCGGCTCTGTCTCTGTAGTCAGCTTCCCCAAACTAATACCTGGGAGCTCTGCCACACTCAGATACCCCCAATCTTTCAGTGACCCCGTGGGACCTGAGACCACACAATCCCCATGAGGGCTCCATCCCCTCTTAGCCTCTGGAGTGATGTCCCTCTGTGGAGCAGACTTCTAAAAGTTCAGATTTTGCGCTCCATTGCTCCACTGCTTGCCAGGAGCAGGCCCCTCCCCCTTCAGTCTATCTTCCCATGGCTTTAGATTCACTTCTCCGCATGTCTTACCTTTCAGAAAGTGGTTGATTTTCTGTTCCTAGAATTGCTGTTCTTCTCTTTGATCTCCTGTTGAGTTTGTAGGTGTTTGGAATGGTTTGATAACTATCTAGCTGAACTCCTGTGACCTGATATCATTTCAGTCCGCTATTCCTCTGCCATCTTGCCTCTCCTTCTTGTTGTCCCCTTTTATACTACTGTTCCATGTAAGGCAACACCTTTCTTCCTTCATTCTCTAAATTATCAAAAATTCTCTGTGTGTATCAAATTCTACCAAAGGTTGGAAGCAACCTAAGATTTTTATGATGACCACTTGGAAAAGGATCAACTGCACTAAAATAATTTTTTACTTTTTTAGGGACCCTTTCTCCCTCTAGGCAAAATATTCTAAAATGGCAGTTCAGGGCTCAAATACAGTCCATGGACATATTTTTTTGGACAGCACAGAAATAACATAAAATTTTAATTCATTTTCAACATTTTAAAAGGAGAAGCTTTTTCAGATTTCTGCCTTTCCTTGGAAGATGAGGAGACCTGAGGGTATTGGAGCCTCACCTAAGCATGGCAATAACTTGCTGGAACTGAGTACCAGCCAAGGCCCAGGACTTGCCTCCTACTCAAGCATCATCTCACCTAGCTCTGTACCAGCATGGGCCCTGGGGTGGGGGCAGTGCTTCTAAATTTCTCTCTCCACTTTTCTTCTTTTTCTAAAGGCACAATTTCTTTCTCTGGCAAATAACTCTGGTATTCCTATCTTCTGTCTTATAGGGGATTTAATTCTCTTTGAGGCTGCCCTGATCACCTAAACTAGCACAAGTCACCCCATCCTTTCACAACCAAATAGGACTAATGAGATCTTCAAGATGTTTTCCTCAATAAAATTTAGCCACCTTGATATGAATTGTGCCATTACCATAGAGGGCAGAAGTACGTATGGTCATCTGGTTTAGTAATTGCTCCCAAATCAAATGGCTAATTAGTGGGAAAGCCAAGATTCAAATTCAGTCCTCTTGATTCCCAGCCCAATACCCCATTTTATACCCATTAATGCATCTTGATGCAGTCCATAACCTGGGAGAGCTCAATTGTGGGAGGCAGATTTAGAAAAAAAGTAGAAAAGGATTTTCCCTTCATTAAGGAAGTAAGCAAACTGCTGCTCTTCCTTTCTACACAGTTTTGGCTTTCTCTGGTGACTTTTTAAATCAGAACATTCAAGCTACCAAAGAACCCTAGAGACCACCTAGCCCAACAGCCCAATTTTATAAATGAGGAAATTGAGGTCACTCACCCTTTTGAGATGCTTAAATGGCCTTTTTAAGTAGAGCATGTTCATTTTGCCTGAGCACAAATTGATGGACAAGATACAATGTGTATTTTGTCATAAATCTTTAGAGATTTATTTCCTTATTCTTAGAGAATTTCCAAGATGGATTTGAATAATGATGGAAAACACAGCAAAACAGCTTAGGTGATAATAACAATAAGATACACTAGAAAACAATTTTTATTGTTTAGTGAACTGTGGAGAAAGCAGTTTTGCATCTCTTAAAAAGTGCTGTCAGGCATTAACTTATCAATCCTCAAAGTAGTACAAAAATCTTAGTCAGAAACACTGACTTTCCTACAGCCACTGAATGCCAAGAAAAAGAAAGAAATAGTATCACTGTGAACATCAAGATTTGAAAAACAGCTAAGGAGATTAGCAAAAGACACCATAGATGGGTTTACCACACATGGTGGTGGAACAAATGAGTGAAGCAGAAGACACCAAGGATCTAATCTCAGCCTACACCCACCATGAGGTAGAGCCATTCTGGGCCCAAATCTCTTGAGGACACCAAGCAGAGCTTCTCACAGTAGCTGTGATGGAGGACAGTTGTCAAGCATCCCTACCTAGGCTTTCCATATTTAACAAATAAAAATATAGGACACCTAGAGTATCTGGGTGCTTAGTCAGTTAAGCATCAGACTCTCAATTTTGATCTCAGGGTTGTGAGATCAAGCCCCATGTTAGGTTCTCCTCTGAGCATAGAGTCCACTTAAGATTCTCTCTTTTCCACTCCCTCTGCCCCTCCCCTTCTTCATACTCTCTCTTTCAAATAAATAAATATATCTTTAAGAAAAATACAGGACACCCAATTAAATATGAATTCTAATAGATAAACCTGGGATAATTTTTAGTAGAAATATGTTTCCAAAACTTCTTGGGATGTAGTTCTATTAAAATATTATTCATTGTAGGGGGTGCTTGAGTGGCTCAGTGGGTTGAAGCCTCTGCCTTCTCAGGTCATAGTTCCAGGATCCTGGGATCGAGCCCCGCGTTGGGCTCTCTGCTCAGCAGGGAGCCTGCTTCCTCCTCTCTCTCTCTGCCTGCCTCTCTGCCTACTCGTGATCTCTGTCTGTTACATAAATTAAAAAAAAATTTTTTTTAAATAATATTCATTGTAGTCTGCAATGCAAATTTAACTGGGCATCCTGAATTTTATGTAATAACTCCATTCCTACCCCCGGTCCATCATGGAACAATACCCAAACTATACATGTCCAGAAATAGCTTGCACCTCTGTGATTCCCCACTCAGTAGGACAACTGGTCTATACCCTCTTCACTGAGAGGCATCCACTGGTCATATTTTTGGGTGTCAGAGCAAAGTCAAATTCCCACAAACATTTCTAAGCACTTACTCTTGATTTCTATACTTACAAACCCTGCAGCAGGAACAGATACTTTGCCTACTGTCATTTGTGGAGCAAGCTTTGAGTAACCCTGGATAGGAAAAGTGGAAGCTTCATCTGCTTCTAGCTCTACCTCTTGCCAGGTGAGCAAGTCTGCTTAAGGCATAAGTCTTGCACAGTCACTGATGGTCTTTAAAATGACAATGGCAGTAATTGTGCCTAATACTGGCTTTGTGCCATGTACAGACTCAAGTGCCCATGTACTTGAGATAACACTAATGGGAAAATGCCTCCACATCCTACAAAATACCAAAGAGAGAGAGATGAAAATTTAAATGTTTGATTTGATCAAGAAACATCAAAGTTGTAATTGCAAGACAATTCAGAACTTGTTAGACTCTCTTATACCTACCATACTATTTAGAAATGCTTTCACGTTAAAGCCTACATGAGGATGGGGGATGGATGAGTACCTTAATCTTTGAGAGAGTAATGATTCTAAAGATTTTAAACTATCCCTGATTATGGGGTTTTTGCTTACTTTATGTGATTGCTGTAAGATTCAAAAAATTATGTGAAATGCTAAATGACTCATCAGTGTCTATTTTCTGTAAGCAAAATGTTAGTGTACTTAAAATTTGTTTTTTTAAAGAAAAGAGAAATGTCAATTTTTGCCACTTGACCTGGCAAATTTTGTATATGTATATGTGTGTATACACAAACACATAAAATTTCCAGAGCTGAAGAGGCTGTGAATAGATGCACACACACATAACTTTCTTTTTTTCTTTTTAAGATTTTATTTATTTATTTGAGAGAGAGAACACAAGCAGCAGCAGGAGAAAGAAAATGTTGGGCTTCATTCTAGGACACTGGGATCATGACCTGAGCTGAAGGTAGATGCTTAACCAGCTGAGCCACCCAGGTGCCCTCACTTATACAACTCTCTTAAGCCTAGATCTCACTATCCTTCTGTCTGCCAATCAAAATCTGCCCCCTGGAAAGGATCTACTAAATTTTTGTGTTCAGATGTCCAGATTCTATTAGGTGAACTTGGTGAGAATATTTGGATGTGTGTTCTAAGATTGGGACAACAAAGATTGATCTTATTTGTGTTGTCTAAAGATGGATAACAGAAGGGAGAAATCAAAATCGTAACCCAGGGGGCAACACAGTAAGTCAAACAATGCAAAGTCTTAATGGATGTAGAAAAATTAACCAACTCTTAAGAAAAACATCATAAGGGTCAGTTCAAGAAGTCTGGGACTTGTGAAAGACTGTGTCTGAGACTGAGTCCCTGATCTGTGGCAACAGCTTCAGGGAACATATTCTGCTGAATAGTAGGTATGAATGATTGAGACTATATTGAGATAACTTCTTGAAATGAATCCACGTGCTTTTTCTTTTGTATTTCCTCATATAAAACCTTCCCTTTAGGGGCACCTGGGTGGCTCAGTGGGTTAAGCCTCTGCCTTCGGCTCAGGTCATGATCTCAGGGTCCTGGGACCGAGCCCCGCATTGGGCTCTCTGCTCAGCAGGGAGCCTGCTTCTCCCTCTCCCTCTGCCTCTGCCTGCCACTCTGTCTGCCTGTGCTCATTCTCTCTCTGACAAATAAATAAATAAATAATTTTTTTTTAAAAAAAGCTGTTTTGGGCTTGAAGCATTGTGAATACTGAGTGAATAACATTTCTTTGGACAGTCTCTTCTGGAACCCCTAAAACTATACTACATGAACTATTACTTCACAATCTGTTATATTCTAAATAAGTTTTGCTAAAAGACTATAAGATTTAGCATGAGAGAATTTCCATATTTCTTGCTCAGGAGTATCTGAAAGGAGAATTAAATTCACAGTTGATTTTTAAGAGGGAGCTTAAGTATTCCACCAATTGGCCCTGGCCAAAGGCAAGGAAGAATTGGTAGGTGCTTAGAACAAATAGAAGCAGCAAAAGAAATCTCAAAGGAAGGGCCAGACATCATGTCCAAAGAGAATTGGTTCATGAATCTTATTCAGTTCAAAGGCATAAGGCAAGAACTAAGAGGAGGTTAGCCTATGGGAAGAGGATGGGAGTATAAGACATTCAAGAATACAGGGTTAAATTAGTTCACTCAAAGACTCCATCTAAGGATAATAGGGGATGGTGGGAATTGGGGTTCAGGAGGAAGGTGACAGTGGAGGTACACAGCAACTGCTCTGGGTAAAGGATAGACCTTCATTTTAGTCTCCAGTGCTTTGGAGGGAATGGAAAAAAACCCAGGTTCCCAAGAGACTAGAACAGAAGGAGGCATGGGAATTTTTCAGCAGTGGGGAGATTTCTACTTTGGAGAACTACTGAACTTAACATGTTTAGGTTAATCCCAACTCCACCAATCCATTGGGGAAATTTATTGGCACACTGATCTGCTGACCCCCAGCTGGTCCAGGAGAGGAGTCAGAATAGCCAGTAGAGAAGCTGAGGTTCATTATCCAGAATTGAGATAGTATTAAGCTAAGGCAGAGCCTAACTTCAAAGATATGGGTGGTCAAGTACCATACTGAGCTTGCCACAGTATGCCAGATGGGAACTATAGCCTTTCTATTTGGATAGTATGTGGAGAACTGGCAATGAAGGCCAGAAAACTTGAGGACACATGGGGACAAATGCCTGGGCAATAGATGATTTAAAATGCCTTGGTATTATGAATAAATGAAAAACATGTTAATGTTTAGGTGAAATAACCAGAACATCGCTGTGACAGAATGAGTCTGTTCTCTGTCACTGGAGATGTTTTCTTAGATCTGAAAGTCTGACTACATGCTCTCCTTTTCAAGATAGCACTAAGCAACTGCAGGATGTCCTACCATCAAACAAGGGAAAACACTGAGAAAGAAGGAAAAGGAAGACTTAAAATCAGGAGACAAACAGAAGGAAGTCCCAGGATGACAGCTGTGTAGCAAGCCTAGTCCACCTGCAGTCCATGCTGCAGGAGGATGGAGAGCTCTGAAAGATGGTCTGCGGGAAGAAAGAAGTGGAGTGGGGCTCAGGAGAATGGAATACGGTCAGATCAGGTGTCATGTTTGAAAAGTCTGTTAGTGTATGGAACCAAAATTTAAATAGTCACAATGATTACTTTTTTAACCATAATCTGTGATAAAACCACATTATGAAGATGGAGTTGGGAGGAGGTAGAGGGTGTAGAAGGGCATTAAACTCATCTACAATAATAGGAAGTCAGGAGTTATTGTTTCAGATGGAGAAATTAAGAAATGCACAGGATCACCATATTTATAAAAATAAAAGTGACTACCAGAAAAAAAAAAAAAACACTAAGAAGAGTGAAATGGTTCCTTTTGGGAGTACACAGCTGTGGGTCAGAGGACAGCTATTCTTCATCAAGATTATGTCAGTATTATTTCATTTTTATTTTAACTGGATGCCTGGATTTCTTTGGTAAAAACAAAATTTAATAATAGTAATTCAAAGATATGAAAACAGAAGAGATGCATCTTGAGAAAATTCTGACTGCCAGCTACCCTGTGTTCTTAGGTCCTCTCTCCTTTTTCTTAAGTGCCTGGGTTAGAGAATTTGAGGGGTAGTGGTGGTAACACAAATTGCTGGGAGCACAGAAATCAGGAGTAAGACATAATCTCGCTCTAGTTCAACTCAGTGCTCATGCTGAAATCCAAGTCTGGCTGTCTGGGCAGTGTGGAAGGCTGACCCTAACACTCTGTGTGTGGCTAGAAGGAGTTACCAAGAAATGCCCAAGAGTGTTTGGGTCATTTGGCCATGACCCAGCTCTAGCATCATGAGGTTGGATTTAATGGCCTATTGATAATTTAAGAGAGCAGCCTTTGTTCTCAAAGTGGTGCCTTTGTGGGTTTGGTATCTTTGCTTCCATGGAGACTTGAACCCAATAGCCTTAGCTGTGTACAAGTCAGTGGTCACCCCATGGCATTTCCAAGAACTTAAGTACCCAGGCTTTGGATCAGACAAATCTGCCTTCAATTCCTGGCTCTGTCCCTAGCTAGCTCTGTGGTCTTGGGCATTTTACCTATTCTCTGTGAACCTTCCTTTCCTCAACCATCAGATGATGATGGCAACCATATCTATCTCACAAAGATTTGGGGAAGAAAAAAATAAGATAATTCATGTCAAGAGCTCAGTGCAGAGCTCCATAAATCTTAGCCATAGGTACTAGCTTTCTTGTGATTCCAATCCCTTGTTCTTCCTGGTGTCTGTCTGGTTAAATGGCCCTGACCAGGTAGGGCACTCTTCCAGCTTCCCAGAATGGTACAGAGCACACTGCCTCTATTCAGCACATGCTAATTATCTGATGACCAGCAAGATGACATGGCCAATAGTCTCTTCTCTGGCAGTGAGGCACTCTCATGGAAAAATCTATCTCCCTCTGCATAAATGTGGTGCTGAGTAGCATAACATTTGCAGCAGCCATCCCTGACCCCTGACACTTGCGCAGGGAACAGGAATGCTGATTTCTCTGAATTTGTTAGCCATGAAAATACGCTAGCCTGATGAGGCTGATATGCTTGTTACACAAGAAACAAAAACCCCTAATGGCTTTGAGAGTGCCAATGATATTATGCCTCATGTTCTTCACAAAAAGAAAGAGAACAAAGAGAGAAATAAGCTGCTTTCTGAGTTGCAGAATACCTGAAACATCCTCCAAGGAAAGGGAAAGGAATGCTCATTATAGTCATTCAGCACACATCATCACCTCTCCAGTATGTCACAAATACACACATTAACTCTGTATACATACCTTTCATTCAAAAAGACAGTGATTTGCCTTGAAATCCTGGAGATCCTGACTTTTCATCTGTCTCTGTAACTCCTCATTTCTCCTGTCCAGTTTCTTCAAGCCTCCCCCTGATCACTACAGGTTTTCCCTAGCTGTTCTGAGCTTCTGTGGACATGCGATTCTGGAATCACTCAGCAGCCTTCTTAGTCACAGTGCAGCAGACTGTCCTGCTTCCCCCCTTCTCCCTACTCAGGCAGCCTTCTTTGGAGAAAGAGTGTCACCAAACTCCTCCCACCTGCCAGCCCCTCTCAGAAGCTCAGCTTCTGTCTTTTTTTTCTAGTCTCCTACAGCCTCAGAACATTCCAGTATCAGTTTATGTGCACACACACACGCGCGTGTGTGTGTGTAGGACATTACTCTTTGAGAAGTTTTATATCATTTTATCCCTTTTGTAAATTAAGTGTCTGCCGCTGAACATCTACAAGTTCTCCAGCTTTCTGGTGTCACACATTCTTTTTATATTAAACTATCAATTCCTCAATCCCCATTCCATTTACACTGAAAGCCCAGGACATCACACCAATATTCTTCCTATCGGGAGGGGTTTACATTTCTCTCAGTGTTCTTGGGAGGCTTTCTCTTCTTTGTGTCTTTGGATTTCTTCCACTGAATTCTCAATTCCTAATCTCATGTCACTCCTGCATTTGTTTTCCCCCCCCTTTTTTCTCCTTTTTTATTAATTATTTTTATTGAACATATAATATATTATTTGCCCCAGGGGTACAGGTGTGTGAATTGTCAGGCTTACACACTTCACAGCACTCACCATAGCACATACCCTCCCCAGTGTCCATAACCCAAACACCCTCTCCCTAATCCCCCAACCCCCAGCAACCCTCAGTTTGTTTTGTGAGATTAAGAGTCTCTTATGGTTTGTCTCCCTCCTGATCCCATCTTGTTTCATTTATTCTTTTTTTAGCCCCCAAATCCCTCACGTTGCATCTCCACTTCTTCATATCAGGGATATCATATAATTGTCTTTCTCTGATTGACCCGTTTTGTTCAGCATAATACCCTCTAGTTCCATACATGTTGTTGCAAATGGCAAGATTCCTTTTCTTTTGATGGCTGCATAGTATTCCATTGTGTATATATATACCACACCTTCTTTATCCATCTGTTGATGGACATCTAGGTTCTTTCCATAGTTTGACTATTGTGGACATTGCTGCAATAAACATTCAGGTGCACATGCCCCTTCGGATCCCTACATTTGTATCTTTAGGGCAAATACTCAGTAGTGTGATTGCTGGGTCGTAGGGTAACTCTATTTTCAACTTTTTGAGGAACCTCCATGCTGTTTCCCAAGTGGCTGCACCAGCTTGCATTCCCACCAACAGTGTAGGAGGGTTCCCCTTTCTCCGCATTCTTGCCAACATCTGTCATTTCCTAACTTGTTAATTTTAGCCATTCTGATTGGTGTGAGGTGGTATCTCATTGTGGTTCTGATTTATATTTTCCTGATGCTGAGTGACATTGGCACTTTTTCATGTGTCTGTTGGCCATCTGGATGTCTTCTTTGCAGAAATGCCTGTTCATGCCTTCTGCTCATTTCTTGATTGGATTATTTGTTCTTTGGGTGTTGAGTTTGATAAGTTCTTTATAGATTTTGGGTTCTAGCCCTTTATCTGATATGTCATTTGCAAATATCTTCTCCCATTCTGTCAGTTGTCTTTTGTTTTGTTGACTGTTTCCTTTGCTGTACAAAAGCTTTTAATCTTGATGAAGTCCCTGGCAAGTTCCTTCTCTCTCTCTCTGCCTGCTTCTCTGCCTACTTGTGATCTCTGTCTATCAAGTAAATAAAAAAAATAAAAAAATTTTTAAAAACCCTTCCCTTTATTCACCAGAGACATGCATTATTTGGGGGGAAGATTGATATAATTGTAACAGAAATACAAAGAGAGTTGGTGCTCGGGTTTTGAGTTCCAAGTGAGGTTCTTGATGCCTACTTCACAGGCAATAATTATAAAAGCCAAAGCCTGATGCTTTATATATTTAAGGGAAAAAGAAATTTGTAAATCAAAAGGCAAAGTCTTAATGGAGCTGAGCACAAGATATAGAGACCAATAAAAGACTGAAGAAAGAATAGAGGAGATATCAGTTTCCTATCACAAGAAGGACTGGGTTATTGAGGATCTGTCTCCTGCTAAAAGCATATAAAAATGTTGCATAAATTTAAAAAAATCTAGCTGAACTTGATAAAAAAGAAAGTGTATTTTCAACATTCATAAACCAAGATGGTACTTAAAATAAGAGAGGTATCAAAAACAAAATGCAGGGTGCCTGGGTACCTCAGTCAGTGAAGTGTTTGCCTTCAGATCAGGTCACAATCCCAGGGTCCTGAGGTCAAACCCCACACTGGGCTCCTTGCTCAGTGGGAGTCTGTTTCTCCCTCTGCCTCTGCCCCTCCCCCAGCTTGAGCTCTATCTCTCAAATAATAAATAATGTCTTACAAAGTGTACCAGACAACTAAGAAGAGAATTTTATTCAGGCTACTCTAATAAGGATAAGTTTCCTTAATAGGAAACATCTTTAAAAAGGGTGGGGGAGACATCCAGAGATTTATAGAGGCCTTGAAACAGAATTATTCCTAAGTCTTATGGGGGTCATGGAAAGGGTGGATTCTGCTCTAATCTGAGTCACTGAGGAAAGACGGAGGTGGGTTTGATCTTGAAATATGCCAGCACCTACTGCTAGTCTTTTGTGGTTGGCTGGTTAGAGTTAACCTTTCTCTCAGAACATAAAAGGGTTGGGAGGATTTCTTAACTGTAATTATTTTCTGGGAGCACAGGGCTGAGGTAAAGTTCAACATTGTCAGCACTCCCTTTCCAAACAACTCAGAGGCAATCTGAAACCTTCTGATTGCATGAAGAATGGTCTAACAAGTAGTCTGTGGCTGTCGGCATTGTTCCTTGGGATCAGTTGAAATAGCTGTTTAGAGGTGGTGGCAAAGGTCAGTTGTTTTAGAGTCCTGCTGATCAGGCATTTTAAAAGAGGGATGTCCACAATGAAAAGGGGAAATATTATCATAAAAGATTGTTTCAAAGTGAAAGCTAGGCGTTCAACCCTGAGCATAACTGGTACAGTGGATTCCAAGAAGTCAGTGGAGAAAAATCTTTCAGCAACACCCATTCACAGAGTTTCCTGACTCTCTCAAGCTACGAGGTCCATGCTCTCTCTGTGAGAGTGACCATGTTCTTCTTACATAAGGGCCTGCATGTCCCAAACATTTCAGGACTTCCTCTATAGCTAAGACAGTTTGTTCAAGGGGACATCCAGGCCTTGCGTGGTCTTCTACAAGAGTGAGGTTCCTATCAAGTTCTCAAGCTTCCATTCACAGGGACTCTTCTGATCCTGAGAGAAAAGGTCAGCCTCAAGACAACCTAGAGTATCAAGAAGGATCTAAGTCATGTTTTAGTCTTAGTCCTCTGTGACACAGGGTCTATCAGGAGGGAGAGAAATTAGAAATGTAATCTTGGAGGATTGTGATTGGATACTGAAGGAAACTGGAAGAATTGAAAATGTAGTAAGGATTAACAATTGAACAATTTCTATGCAGTCTAACTTACACATAGATGCCAAAATTTGTTTTTCCATCGTGGGGAAAGGAGCATAAATTTTTATTAGATAACAACACAGAGTTTATATATCTATTAGTTACCATAAGTTTTAAGGGTTGCAAAAAATAATCAGAAAATGAACAGAGCTAGAATTTGACAACCCAAAAGACTGTGCTATAAACAATGCTGTAAATGAAAGCTTTCTTTTGAAATACAAATTTTCTCCATAGCCACCCCTCTTTTGAACAAAAATAATGTGTAAAAAAAAAAGATTATTCTTGATTGCAAACTAAGACTAACCTCATTTCATTTGGCTTCACATTTACGTAAGTGCAACAAAAATGGTAGTTTACCATATAGACCTTCTTAAGTTGGTATTGCTGGAAATGTCTATAAAGGACTCTCAAATTGAAATTCTAAATGGCCTTTGAGATTAGGAAATCAAGTCATGAACAGTTTTCACTTTTGGTACCTATAAATTGGAGTAAATACCTCTCTTCTTGAAGTCTCCCAAATGTCCTAAGTTTCCTGAGCCTTCAAGGAAATGGTCTATTTTACTCATCCATAAATTAAGAAATTCTGTGAGTCAGGTATCAGTCCAGTTTTTCCAAGGGAGGATTTATAAGTATTGACTCCACTGTGTCAACTTTAGTTCCTAAGTAATTGGTCATATCTGGTTAAAGGAGCATGATTCTCAATTATGATATTTCAGTCAAGGCCTTGGTGGCAAAACCAATATTTCCAATACTTGCCGAAAGGAGAGCAAATTTCT
>RCUC01051065.1:0-13430 GCA_003697995.1 Taxidea taxus jeffersonii | reverse complement strand
TCCTTCCTTCCTTCCTTCCTTCCTTCCTTCCTTTTAGATTTTATTTGAGAGAGCACAGATGGGAAGAGGGCAGAGGGAGAGAGAGAAACAGACTTACCACTGAGCAGGAAACCTATAAGCAGATGCTTAACCGACAGAGCCACCCAGGTGCCCCAGCAGTGGAAGTTTCTGAAAAATCCTAAACATTTAATTATCATCAATAATTTAGCCCATTTCAAATGAGCTTTTCACAAACCCATAAACCTAAGAATTTGTCTGAGAACATGAAATAAAGATTTCTGTGGCATTTGTAATGTTGCCCTTCCTCCTCCCCATAATATGCTCCCTTCTTCTTCTCACCTGCCTAATCTTGCCTGTCCTTCTGCTTCCTCCTTGAAGTCCTCCTGGCTTGGTCCAGATCAGACTAATAGTTTCTTTGCTTAATGCCATCTCTACCCTCATTGGGCATAGACAATATTTTGCTTGTATTTTGCTCCAGGCAGGTATCTTCTCTCTCCTGTGGAGAAACATAAGACTGGAGGTAGTGACGAGGAGCCAGAATGACTGGGACTCAATTATTTATTAGCTATGGTGACTTAACCATTCTGAGCCTTGGCTTCCTTATCTGTAAAATGGAATCTACAACTTGCATTTGTCATGAAGATTTAGAGAATTAATATGCAAAACCCATGATACAGAGAAAGGAAATTATTTTATTATTTATTTATCTTATTTATCTTTGTGTCTGCCAGAGAATCTAGCAGGAAGGACTCAGTATTCACTTCATAAATATTAGAAATAAAATTGAATTGCTTTTGCAGTAATTCTTTAGATAAAGATTTTTATGAAACTGGTACTTCCCTTACCTTCCTGAGCATATGAATCTCATTGAAAAATCTGATCTGATCTAATCTAGAAGAGGGCATCTCAGGGTATTCTGATTTTCATACTACTTGGGAAAGCTGCTGTAAACTAAACTCAAAGCATGCCTAAACCCTCAACTATTATGTGATGTTATCTGTTTCATAAAAAGAGTGGACTTATACCAGCCTCTTAATAATTGACTCAGCTGACTTGGGCAATGTGGCCACCATGAAGAGGTGGGTATGTTTGGGTTAGTAGCATTGCCATCTAGCCACCATTGGGTCATAGCCATTAGCTGCTATTGTGGGCATTGTGTCTCTAAGTAGGATCTAGATGTATTTTCTCAATTGATTGAAATCCAGAATTTCATTGCATTTCAAAGCTGCATAATGTGTTATTAGAAACCTAGTTACATCTAATGCCCTGAATGGAGATCCCAGGGTTGTCTCCCAACAGTCAGGAGGCTTGAACAGATAATTACACACACTTCACTGATAATTGCCAACCTCAGAGAGCTCTAAGGAGAGAATTCCCATGGAACTGATGGCTTTGAAAAGGTGAAGCACTGTTCCAGTGTCAGGTATTGTTATCAATAAAGAGATTTTATCCTTTATGAAGCTGGGGTTGTTAGGACAGAGGTTCTTTTACATGTCACTGGTTTCCTTTTTATTCGTTAGTCCACAAAGAAATGGTTTTAATGAGGTGTAGGCTGGGCTGAGACCAAGATGAAAGTAGAGCAAGGGCCAACAGGGAAAAAAAAAAACATTCAGCCCAGGAACATCTTCCTTTGTGCAAAGACAATCTTAGAGGAGATTTCCTAGTGGAAGCATTTGCAGTTTGAATAGCCAACTTGAAGTTTAAGTTCATTCTGTTTCCAGGCAGCAAAGGAAATACCTTTAGAGATACCCAACATATCTTAATATTCATATAGATTTAAAATGAATAGATAACAACTCCTGGAATATTTAATAGGGTGTAACCCAAGCAAAGTAATTCCAGAAAAGCAAGTAGTACTCTATCTGCTCAAGCCTCAAAGCCCAGAATACAGAGGCTGGCTTGAATTCTTGAGACTAGAAACTGACAGACCAGCCCACAAAGCAAGGATATGTATATGTGAGTTGCACATATTACCTCATAGCATACACTACTTGACATTACTCCTTATCAAAAATACTCCTTCATTCTAAGTCTTAAAGTGAATAATGTTACCTGCAATAGGAATTATATTAACTGAAAAAACGTGAAGGCCTCCTCCAACTCATTAAACAGATGCTAAAGAACAAAAACCCCAAATTTGCTCACTGTCTTCCTTTATAGAAAATATTTTGAAATATTGATGATATTTTTTTTAATTTTTTTTAAAGATTTTATTTATTTATTTGTTAGAGCGAGCACAGGCAGACAGAGAGGCAGGCAGAGGCAGAGGGAGAAGCAGGCTCCCCGCGGAGCAAGGAGCCCGATGTGGGACTCGATCCCAGGATGCTGGGATCATGACCTGAGCCGAAGGCAGCCGCTCAACCAACTGAGCCACCCAGGCGTCCCGAAATATTGATGATATTGATGTTACACTCTTTGGGTGGTTGTACATAGGAGATTTGGTTATTACTGAGGGGGCTTTTTTTTTTAATAGGAGAAGTCATGTAGTGTGAGTGGAGGTGGACTGAAAGTTGAGATACTGTGTCATAGGGACTCAAGCTGGGAGCAAATTCTGTGTGCCATATTTCTTGACTAGTATAAGATCAATACCCTTAGGCAGTGAGTTCACCTTGCTGACTGTCCAGACCTCCACATCTTTTGTGGTGTCCATAAAAGAATTAGAACTTTCTGTGGTTTTTAGAAAAAGATTGGGAAGGAGGTAACCCAGTGTTGCTGATAGAAATAAAGAGAAAGTTGAGGTCGAAGACAGTTATAGTTTAAGAAAACAGAAGTTTTGGGTAAATCAAGCAGTGGGATGTGAAAATCAACAGTGACCCTGTTCTATGAATATAAGCAATTCACCATATATTCTCCACAGAAAGGAGAAAAAAGTACTTTGTGAAACTATTTCAGCTGGTGTCTCAGCTAGTACAAAAATTGCTCATCAAGTGAGAGATAAAATTTTAGTGGAAATTGAAAAGACATTTTGTGGTATAATGATATGCACAAAAAGCCTGTGTCTGTACAGAAAACTGATTTGGGTGAAATTCAGAAATTTCCATAATTAAAATCTTGGGGATTTGTGAAAAGCTAGATACTTGTCTTTCAAATGGATTAGTTATCTGAAGAGATGTACATCTATCTCTCCATCCATCCATCCATCCGTCCATCTAGTCATTCTTTTTTGAAAAACCAAGAGTACTGTGTGCCAGGCATTGTACTAAGAGGGGGGATATTGAGTTTAAGGGACAGTGACTCTTAAAGGAAGCGATCTAAGGCATGTTGTCAGAGAAGACCACTTATTATGGAACAAGGACCAATCTCGGCATAGGATTGGAAAGAAGGTAACCCTTATGGTATACCTTGTATTATCCATTTTCTACTCACTTTACTTTTGTGTGTTAAAGCAATTTGACAGGTAGGCAAATCCAATCTACCTTAGCAACCCTTGACTGGTTTTCAGATAATTCTTGATTATATGGCCCTACAAATTAATTGTACATCACAGAGAAGCTTGTCAATAAGGTATAGTAGAACTTATACAGTAATAAAAGCAGGAGATCTCACTTTGGTTTTATGTGACTTCCTATATGTTTCTGGTGAAACACATTGAGAACAATTAAGGGCTTTTTGTTTTTGCTGAATGTGCTTTCCACATGGATGGGAGAACCACCATGGATGCTGATGGTTAAAGTGGTTTCAGAAGGAGGACACGGAATCTGGCTTTCTATCTTTCAGGGTCTCAGTTATTTCATTTTAGTCTATTCTTTTGCTCCATTTCCTACACTAATAACAAACAATAGAAAATACATTATGGCACAGTTATTATAGGGCCTTACAACTATCTGAGAAAGTAGATGCTATTATTGTCCCATTTTAGATAATGGAAAGGGGCCCAGAGAGATTGTTTGAAATTGCACAACTAGAAAACTGCAGAGAGCCTGGATTCAACCCCATAAGGTTTGGCCCAGAAGACTCTTAAGTATACTGCCTCTCACACTAAAGTTAATGTGATGACAGAAATGTCTGTCATTCATCATGTCTTCAGGCACTGTTGCATGTGATAAGAGACTCAAAGAGGTCTTCCTCTCAGTGGATCTTCTATTGACCATTCATCTCCATGTCATTTGATTAACTTCTATGGAGAAAGGGCAAATATTATGAGGTTAAAAGCATATCTCAATTGGAACTGGGAGAATTTTGAAACCATTTCCAAGTATGCTTTGGTTGTGATCCTGGCTCCATGTCCATTGGACATAATAAAGATAATTGAGTTAACAAAAGGTTCTCTATAGCAGACACTATTTTCTATTACAAATATGTCTCCCTTGCTCTGAAGCCAGTAGGTAATGAGTTGCTGTGTGATGAGCAGAAACAAGGAATACTGTTTGGCTTTTAGGGGTTTCAGTCTCTCCCCTTCCTCACAGATGACTAGTGGGTGCCAGATATCCTAGAAGGTCTACAGAAGTCCTGGACTGAACTCCTTCCCTGACCGAGCATCCCCAGATGACTTTCACTCTCTCCTTTTAAAGCAGTAATAAAGTATATTAGAAATAAGAATCAAAGTATTGATCTTAGTTTACAAAATGGGTGAGCCAGCTCCATGTAACCTTCATCTTTTCTGTTTCCTGTGAGACATTTTTGGAAACTATTTTAAGTTCTTGAAGGAACATTCCACTTGAAGAAAAGGTTAAAGCAGTCGTGACTGGGCTGAGGGGACAAAAAGCCAGGAGAGTGAGCTAAGATTTCAGGAGCTTCATTGACCTATTTCTACCAGTTTTGCAAAACAGTACAATACCCTCCTCCTTCAAGTGGTTGGATGACAGTCAGGGCCATCCATCATAGGCAAACTCCTTGAGTCTGGAATTTGTTTCTCTGCCCATCTGCCCAGGTGACCACTCTGAGTGATCATTGTGTCCAGGCTGTCCTGAGCATCGGGAGAGCAGGAAAATGCCTTCATCCATCAGACTATTCTCTATGCCTTCTCCTCCTTTTTCCTTTCCTTTGGGACCTGGAAGGATACATTTTGATTGAAGGGAAAATTAAGTCTAAAAGTGAACTAATTTAGCTGTGGTCATGAGTATTTTTGTCCCACCAAGGTAGATCTGATCTAATCAGATGCCTTGGGCCACTGAGAGTATGTGGGGCTTTGCTTGGATTCATAGGACCCAGGCACAGCTGAATTTCACATTCCACTTCTTGATTAACCCCAAACTTGCTTTCTAGTTTAGAATTTTAGCTATCATTGACTTCAGCTTTCTCTCTGCTTCTACCAGCAAGGAAACCCCATTGCTTCCTTATGCTGGTTCACTTTATTTTCTCTCATTAAGTAAGCAAATAAACACTTGGGTCACTGTCTTGCACTGGAAACCAGCTACATCATATCCTTTCTTTCCAATGACTGTAGTAAACTTCTTGGTTCTTGGTGCCATTTCCTTAAGTGTGAAGCCTATGCTTTACCAACCATGAACTGTGTGACTCAGGGCAGGTTTCTTAACTTCTTAGTGCCTCAGTGTGTCCTCATTTATAAAAGTGGCCCTAAAATAGGACCCCCTTCCTTGGGCTGTTGGAAGGATTAAATGAGATAACCCACGTGGAATCCTTTAGCATGGCTTGGCTTATAGTACCTGTTGTTCCAGGTTCAAAGCCCGTGCTTCCTGCAGAATACCCAAGGATTGAGTTACTCTTTTGTGTCGATGGACACTCTGATGCTGAGCACATTTTCAGAGCAGAGATGACAGGTCTGTTTTCTGTGTAGGGTAGCCTAAGGGGCCTGGCCTCAGGCTCCCATGCCTGAAACTCTAATGGCTCCTGCTCCACTTACTAGTAGTATATGACAAAATACTGCAAACTTAGAGGCACAAGATAACCCCACCGTAATACGTTCTGTGGGGCAGGAATTCAGAAATGGTAAGTAGGGATAGCTCGTTTGTTCTACAGTGCCTGTGTTCTCAGCTAAGAAGACTCGATTGGCTAGAGGTTGACATCACTGAGGGCTTTGTCACTTGCATGTTTGGCACCTGGGCTGGTGTGTTTTTCCTAGGCTGCTGCAAGAAAATACTACAAATTTTTGTTGCTTAAAACCACAAAGGTGTATTGTCTGATAGTTCTGGAGGCCAGCAGTCTAAATCAAGGTGTTGGCAGGGCCATGTTCCCTACAAAAGCTCTGGGGAGGCGGGGAGTGGGATCCTTCCTTGTAACTTCCAGCTTCTGGTCTCCCCAGGTGCTCTTTGGCTCATGGCAGCATGATTTCACTCTCTAATGCCATCTGCACATAGCCATCTTTCCTGTGTGTCTTGTGTCTTCACATGGTGTTCTTCTCTCTCTGATAAGAACATGTTAAGGGCCCACACTACTCCAAATGGCCTCATCTTAACTAATTACATTTGCAATGACTCTCTTTCCAAATAAGGTCACATTCTGAAGTACTGAGGGTTAGACTTCTGCATATCTCTTTTGGGGGGACACAATTCAACCCTGTAACAGCTGGGATGAACTCAAAATCTCCTGAACTGACATTAATGACCAAAGTACCTACATGTGGCCTCTCCAGGTATCTTGTATATCTCACAGCTAGATTCTGAGAGGGAGCATCCTGAAAATGAACATTCCAAGAGAACCAAACAGGAGCTGCATGGCTATTTATGATCCAGTCAGGAAGTCACACGGCATCACTTCTTCTTTACTCAGTTGATTCTATCTCTTCAGGGGAGATATGTCAAAGAATCTGGAGACCATGTGCTTTTTTTTTTTTTTTTTTAAGATTTTATTTATTTATTTGTCAGAGAGGGAGAGAGAGCGAGCAAGCACAGACAGAGGCAGAAGGAGAAGCAGGCTCCCTGCTGAACAAGGAGCCCAATGTGGGACTCGATCCCAGGACGCTAGGATCATGACCTGAGCTGAAGGCAGCCACTTAACCAACTGAGCCACTCAGGCATCCCGTGTTTTTTTGTTTGTTTTTTTTTTAAAGATTTATTTATTTATTTATTAGAGAGAGAGAGAGAGCTCAGGCAGACAGAGTGGTAGGCAGAGGCAGAGAGAGAAGCAGGCTCCCTGCCGAGCAAGGAGCCCTATGTGGAACTCGATTCCAGGATGCTGGGATCATGACCCAAGCCGAAGGCAGCTGCTTAACCAACTGAGCCACACAGGTGTCCCTGGAGACCATGTTTTAATCACTCATCCTCTGTCCCCACCACACACACAGCCTGGGAATAATTTTTCTGAATTTGTTAATTAAGTTTCCATATTAAAATACAGAACACAGGATCTCCTCTGAGGAAATAGAAAGGTTATTCTCTCCCACATTCCCATAAAACATTTTTCAGTGTCATTTTGAAGATAGGATACTAGGCTGAACTAGTCTATCTTTATATTTTAATTTAAAAATAAAAGAATTTTAAGGAAGAAAAATTAGACTGGGAAAAAATATTTTTGAAAAAAAAGAAGGAAGAATTTTATATGAGCTGAAAATAGACGATGTAACTGGGGTGATTACCAGCCGTTGCCAGGAGGTAGGAGGAGTCTGTCAAGTGAGAATGCTGTGATCCCATGGTAATAAGATTTAAGACTGCAGCTTAAGCTTAGTTGTTGCTGCTTGATTTTAGAGAACAACTGACAAAATATTGTGGAGAGACAATGTGAAAGTCCGATCACCCTATTTTTTTCTAATAGATTTCTAAACACACCCAGTACATACTTCCTTACTGAGCTTTTTACAATGGAGTCTGGAAAAGCAGCTAAATATGTAACCATCTACTGTAGGGCCAGATATTATAAGAAAATATGACTGACTAAGTATGTTTACCAAAAACAGGTATCAAGATGTTCATTAACAGCACTATGTAAAATAGGCCCCAACTGGAGGCTACCATAGTGCCCATTCCAGCAGAATGGTACAGTGTGGTATATTTATAGTGAGATACCATACTGCATGGTGATGAGAATATTCTGTACCTACACCAACAATATAGATGAATCTCACCAACACTGGTGAGGGAAATAATACAGACACAAAAAAGAACAAGCCTTATGGTTTCAGTTTTATAAAGTACAAAGCCAGCAAAACCAAGCTATCCTGTTTTAAGGCCAGATAATAGTTGCTTTTAAGGGGAAGAATGGCTAGAAGGGGTGAGGGAAAGAGTTTCTGGTGATTTTTGGTTTCTTGATCTGGGCGCTGGTTGCACGGCTGTGTTCAGTTTGTAAAGCTATGCACTTCTAATATGTATACTCTTCTGGATGTGTATTTTGCCACAGTAAAAAAGAAATAAAAAATAAAGTACTTACACTCAGCTAACCACCAGGCTGTGACAGAAGAATGAGTATTATTGGAGAACACAGAAGGACCCATGTGAAGATTTTCAGTGCTCATATCCAAATGATTGATTTTCTTGACTTTTCTGGTGATGTGTTTTAGCTCAGCAAGATACTGTCATTTTAATGATGGTAAAATGAATATTGTCACCTAAATTTTCAAAGAGATTTCTGGTCTGAGAATCAAGGAATATAGGGGCTCTTGGAAGCAAAAAAATTGCTCACTTGTCTCTTTGAAAGTACCTAAGACTGTAGGCAGGATAGAACCATTGGCTCCATCAGCTGGGGAAGAGAGGGAGTAAGGAGGATGACAAAAGTGTCCACAGAAAATATGGACTTTGCTGGATTCACAGTTTACTTCCATTGCCTTCAAATATGGAGCTCTCCATTACTGGGATGCCAGTTTTCTCTCCACCCTTCCTCCCTCATTTCCATTACCCATTTCCTAACTTCCACTTCCCATGGTATTCACATGGAAGTCTATAAAAATTCTTTCTCATCTGAGTGTCTGAGTGTCCTCCTTGTTTTATTTTCCTCCACCGGGCCTAACGGCCACCTGTCTTTGGGGTCTTGTTGTTTTGTGACAGACCATTCTCAGCAGATTTCCTTTTTCAGCAGATTTCCTTGAGACCCATTTGCTTAAGGATCTTAGAGTTTTTGAGGGGTGCAGACCAAGCTTCCAGACTGCCTTGTTCTGCAATAAACTAGTTACAGGTTGGGTTGCAGATGGTACATAGCATGTTTCCTGTGCATTGGCAGGAAAGGAATGGGGTTCAATGGTTATTTTATCAAGCTGGAAGAAGCTCCCTTGGAGAAAACTGTCGCTTGTGCTAGTTCAAAAGAGTGCCTAATGAAGGGAAAAGGCAATTGTGGGCCACGGCATGAGCTGAGCAATTCCTTGAATGCAGTCATAGAGAGTGTTTTCCCAGGCACCATCTATGCATCACTCTGCTTTCCCTGTCTTGGTGAGGTGAGCAGCACATTTAATTTCAGCTCCTGTGGCCTTCTGCAAACCATCCCAGCTCTACTCGATTCCTCAGCTGTGTTTGCTCCTCTGTTCTTGGAGAACAGCATTTTCTCTTGGTATAAACTGCGAGGCACCGTCTGAGCAAGCAGATTGGTTACTAATAAGGAAACTGGCACTGACAGCTTTTTAGGCTCTGATGAGAGAAAAGAGATGCCTTTACATGAGAACAGTTTCACTCTCAGTGTAGCATATCCACTGGTTGAAATTTAGAGAGAGAGAAAAGAAATTTAATTGTCAGGCTGTGGTGCATAGTTTTAAAGTTACTTAGATTGTGAGAAATAGGACTTTTCAACAGCTTAATGGCCACAGCTCATCTTTTTTTCTGGTATGGACAGCTCAGAGAAGAACCCAGAAGCCCCACACTTTAACTCAGTTCCATCAGACACTCAACAGAGGAAACAAGAAGTATTTGATTATAGTGTTAGCTATGGAATGTTCCCTGCTAGTCATATGATTTTGTTAGCTAAACTCATTCCTGTCAGATTAATGGATACATCAGAAATATTTAGAATTAGAAGGGTCTAGAGAGATAATCTACTCCCCCCTTCTCATTCATTTTTTTTAAATTAAAAAACAACAAACCTAGGTTCAGAGAGATTAAGTAATTTGAAGTGCTCTGTCAGTGACAGACCTGGGATTGGGGTTCAGTCTTGTAGCTCCTGGCCCACTAAGGAACATTGTACTACTCTGATCACCCACTTTTTATAGACCTCTTTGAGAGTCAAAATGATTTCTTGCTTGAGAGGTATGTATCTCTAGGATAGGACCATTTGAGGGATAAGCAGGAAAGAGATGAGACAAAGATCTTTGGTCCCATGCCTTCCTTTCTTCTTGAATCCAGAATATCAAGCCATTTTCCTCATCCATTCTGGTGCTGGGACTGAACACAAAGGATTTCTAAGGAGCCTGGGTCCAATCTGAAATGACCCTACAGGAGTTGGCTGCACGCTCTCTGTGTTCCTGGTATATAAGGCCCTACTGGATATTCTGTAGAAACATCTGCACATGGGGGGCTGTTCTGATTTAAGCCTAAGCATTTAGTTCTTTGTGGGATTCCCAATGCCACCTCCAGTCTGAGCCATTATTCTCAAATACCCAAGAGAATAAAAATACCCCCTTTCTCTCTGGAGTCTTTCTGATGTTGGAAGACCTAGGACAGAGGCAAACCTTTCTAAGACTTTTCTGTTGGTATTTAAATTTATGTCTAGCAGACTTTAGACATTAGAAGATAATAGTATTTACCTAGGTAAATTGCCTTTCCTGTGGCATTGCTTATCCTTGGGAGACATCCATAGTGAGTCCAAGAGAAGATTCTACTGTCTTCTGCACTCAGATGAAACTCAATGCTGTGACTTGCTGGGCAGGATTTAGAGTTCTCTTTACTTGTACATATCCTCCAATGTATCTCCTACTCCCTAATTTATCCAACAAGTATTTCTTCAACACTGCTAGAGTCTCTTGGAACAAGCTAATAAATAAGCTTTTATTAAGCTTCTACTCTCTGCCAAGCACTTAAACATACATTGTCTCAGTGTGCTCAAAGTACTGTCGCACATTAGGTTCTCTTTCTTACATATTCTGAAGCTGTGGTTCAGAGGAATTAGATGAATGTTCAAAATACAGAAATGCAGAGCTGTGACTCAACCCTGGGTCTTCTGATTTGAGGTTCCAGATAGTTCCTATTACATTTGCCTCTTCTAATGATATACCCTCAAACATTGAAATTGTTGATGGGAGAACCATTTGATTATTTTTAACAAAAAGAAACCACCAAACCCAGAATCTTTGGCTTGGTCAGTATGCTAACTTAACTATACTCAGTATGTAAGCTATAGTGATTTAATATAATGGATGATAAATGGATCTGTCTACCTAGAAATTATTAGCATGTCTTTTTGACAACAGATTTACCTTCATTGTTTGACCTAAGCTAATTTAAAAATTGTTTTTATTTTCTGGGTTCATATTAATTTAAAAGAAAATTAATCTGGTAAACAAAAGTCAGCCTGGGACCACTATGGATCATAACCCTAAAGACCCAAATGTAGACAACAATAAAAAAGTACAACATTATTCATGGCTAAAACTACAAGTGTAAAAAAAGCAGAAAGCACACACCAGACACCTTGCAGAAATAATTAAGTTCTTTGAGAGTCTTACAGTGTCAAATCTGAAACCATCACAGCTAAGAGAGTAAGCTTTAGAATCTGAGAAAGCTGGCTCAAAACTAGGCTCTGCCTATCATGTACAAGCTACCAGCAGTCAGGAAGAGGGTTAAACCTGCGCTAAACCCCAGGTTCCTTCTCTGCAAAATGTTGGGGGTGGTTGGAGCAGTGGACCATGATAATACTTCCTCATAGGATTATGGGGAGGCATAAATGCCCCTTAGCACAGGGTGGGGCACATGGAAAGTGTATCGTAAATGGCGGCTATTGTATTGTTAAGTATGGTATATTATGATATATAAAATCATAACCTAGCTTTATGCATTTTTACTCAATAAATTAAATTTGTATCAGGCAAGCTAAAGAGTTTCCTGGATTAAACATCTGATGAGAGACAGGCTGACCTTTACAATTCATTCCAATCCTGAGGGTCTTGATTTTGGAGGTCTAATGCTAATTGTAAGCAAGGTCCTGGTGTCATGTTATTTTCAAGTAAATAGAATGTTAATGAATAGATAAATAAAATATATTGAGAAAGAAAACCACAGATTGAACACATGCATTCATCTCCACTCATGTGCAAAACCTCACAGTAAGGGAATTTAAAATGCATGAACCTATGAGAACAAGAGAAAGAAGAGATGGTGAGAGAGAAAAACTCAGTTTTGGAAGTGGGAAAGCAAACGGAAGGACAGTAACATGCTTATTAGACTAGGGGCAGTTGAAAGCTGCTTGTCTGCAGGGGAGAGAAGCCAATGGGAAGGAATGAGAAAGCAAACAAGCCAATTTTGAGGTAGAACCTCAGAAAGGCTTAGAGTAGGAAACACATGGAATCCATGAAGGCAAGTGTGCTGAGCAGGGCCGAAAGCAGGAAGCTTGGTTGGGAGTTTGTAAAAGGAACATGTGGGACCCCAGGTCTCTCTCTTGCCACTCAAGTAGGTGCTACCTAAGTCCCACCCTTCTCCCAGCTTTGCCCCACTTATCTCTGGCCATCTCATAAGGATTTTTCTGATGTTGTCACAGCCTGCTAAATCCTCTCAACTGCAAAGCATGAATATAGAACCTTCTTTTTATCTACCAGTACTTACTAACACAACAACATGAGATAATGATGTTCGATGAACTTTTCTACAGAGAAAAGGAAGACCTAAATCAGATACCATCTGTCACAATATTTATATTCCACTGTCATGTCCCTATGAAGACAGTCCTTTACTGGTTCTCACTCCCCTCTGGCCTTAGCCTCCTGCCACTGGAACAAGGGCCTGTTCTTGTCCCTGCTTGGATCCAAGTCTCCTTTATTTTGTTCTCCCCAGACCTACAGTCAAAGTATGGGAAAACCTGTTGACAATGTAATAGACAATATAATAGTTGACACATATTGATGTATCTTGCCCAATCTGAAAATAGAATTTGTCATTGTAGAGTAATGAGTCCTCTCTATGTGAGGCGTTTACAGTTGGAACACGCCTTTTTCAGGATCTGCAAGACCAATGAGTAGATACTTGGATCAGTCCATGACTAAAAAAGATACCACAATGAACACCCAAGAATAAATGGGGAAGCACTTCCCCTCACAGGTATATTCTAAATTCTATCCAGAAAGCATGTGCTTCTAATAACTCTCTAGAACCAGTTTTGTTTTGTTTTCAATCCCAGATATATCAAGGTTGGGACAGACTCTGAGCAGTAAGAGATTGTTGGGTTCTATCTCTAATACATCATTTGGCTTCCCATTTCCTTTCTGATTTCCCTAGACAGTATCTGTTGCTCTCTTACTGGTGTTTTTATTCTTGTATGTTTATACAAACAACAATGAAATTATAGCTCTTTCATATACTGCTATTGTTATTTGTTAGCAGGACTGTCTACTCTGGTAAGTTGTGAGCTATTTGAGAAGTATTTTATTCATCTTTATATTCCTGGCACATAGTAGGCACTCAGTAATG
>RCUC01051051.1:0-15220 GCA_003697995.1 Taxidea taxus jeffersonii | reverse complement strand
ACTTTAATATTTTTTACATT
The DNA here is from genome assembly GCA_003697995.1 of Taxidea taxus jeffersonii. Classification (NCBI taxonomy): domain Eukaryota; kingdom Metazoa; phylum Chordata; class Mammalia; order Carnivora; family Mustelidae; genus Taxidea; species Taxidea taxus. Next base: position 15,200 of record RCUC01051051.1, on the reverse strand, counting down.
TGTCATTCAGCTCTTCTCCCTAAGGCAGAGTCATATTACATTAAAAATAAGGATCATGTGCAAAAATATTCATTATTCCATAAGCTATGGTCATCTTTTTATTAGAATTTTGTCAGTTGCAAGTGACACAAAATTTATTATAAACTGGCTGAAGAAAATATATCTGTCTACCTACCTACCTACGTAATTTACCTACCTACATAATGTATAAACTGTTTATCACCTATCTTGAGAAAATTGGGTGGTATAACTTCTGGGGTTCTATCTTTGCCCAAACCATATTTACTCAGAGTAGCATTGAAGCTATTGTCAGAAGATGGGGTTATAGATGCTAGGAATATAAACAAGTGTCCACTGCATTGATGGAATTTGGAAAACTGAATAAAGTAATCTCACTAGTCTGCAGCACCATAGGATGAAGCATAATGTAATAGCAACTAGCTGCTAGGAACAACACAGATCTGTGTTCATGGGTTAACATCTATTTATTTTTATTGTCCCTAATCTCAGAAGAGAACTGCATTCTAAAATGATCTTCAAGTATCTAGAGAATTGCTGTACTTGACTCTAATTAAAATTTAACCTTTTAGATAAATTATTGTAAAACATAAATATTTTCTATAATCCCTAGAGATGAAGCATGTACAGTATATTATTAATAATACTAAAGGAAATTTATGGAAAATGTCTGAATAATCAGCCAAGACTTCAAAATAAATGTATGCAAATTTGTTAAACATTGATGTAAAATTTGAGACGTGTCTTCAGGAATTTTCTTTTTTTATTATGTTAATGGTCAAAATCAATTGAAACATGAAATATATGGAGATTTATGGACTTTTACTTAATGTAAGTGCTCACATTTTCAAGGCAAAACACAAAAGACAAACCACGCAGATTTGGATTTAATATGTAGAAGTTGAGAGAAGTTGGTTACAGTGGGTCTTTTTTATTTAAAGAGAGGAGCTTATCAAGAAAAATAAACTTGAAATTGAGTTATCAAAGATTTTGGGTTTTGGGTTTAATAAGTGTAACCATACTCGAGTTGGTCTAAGATGAATCCAGCTTATACCACATCCTATCCTGTCGTGAATTGCCCTAGAGTTTGTTAGTTTGCTTATATAATTAAGTTTTATTAATAGTTGCATTCAACTAAGCATAAGATTAGTTTGTTTGACTCCCAATTTTTACTTACTGTTTCTGCCATAGTTTCTATTAATGCTTACTGTAGGTAGTTCTTGTGCAATTAACAATATTCTTTAATATAAAATCTAAAACACAGTCATAGATAATTGGTGTTTCCTTCTCAAATCTCTATCAGATAAAACATAATTAACACCTCCCATTCAAAATAAGCTTGCAAGCTCTCTATTAAAAGCACATGGGAAGGTAGGAATAACCTCCCATTTATCCACTTTGCTGTTCCTGGTGGCCATTTGGTGCAATAGCTAGTTGTACTGTGGCCCTGTGCACTGGCCAGCTAGTTGCATGAATCCTCCTGGTCCCCATTTAATAGGATAGCTGTTAACTCGTGGAAATATGTGTTGAAAATAGAGGCTGAGAAGTCTTGCCATAGTAAATATAAAGAACAGTATGAATGCTCTTGCTAGAGTGAATTATAAAATGAATAATGCACACCTATTTATTGTGTTTTTATTTTTCAATATACCTTTTTTGGCAAAAAGGGGGCTCACAGAAATAAAGTATATATGTATTTTTTTGTGAAAAAATTTAGATTTAGCCAGCTGGACTCAGTTTAGCTAATTCCAATTTTGTTGGCAACATCCACAGCATCATAGTGAGGAGCTAGTGGAATGTATGCCTTCTTCATTCCATCAGGCCTGACCAGGGTGTTGACCTTGGCCACGTTGATATCATAGAGCTTCTTTACAGCCGGTTTGATGGTGTGTGGTTGTCTTCCATTTTCTTCACCGCTGACTGGGTAGTCAGGGGGAGCTTGATGATGGCCTACTGATCAAGCTTGTTTCTCCTGGGGGCGCTTTTTGGAGGATATTTAGATTGCTTTTGGAGACACAGTGTCTGGGACCTACGTGACTTATGGATCTTTTTGTGTGTGAATGTGGATGCCTTCCAGGACTGCTTTCTTGGCCTTCGAAGCCTTCACTTTGGCTTCAGCATTGGGAGAAGCAGAGGCCTCCTTCTTCACCTTGGGCACCATCTTAATGTAAGGGAACAAAGTATATATTTAGTAAAAAGTTAATTCCTGCCCCACTATCTCATTCTCAAAAGAAATTTGAAGATGAATATATAATTTGTACAAAATATTTGTCAAGAGTTTCTATCCACTGTGGGGACCCTGACCACATATAAATCAGAAAGCACAAATCTGCTTCAGCAGAGTCAACATATACTTTAAAACTCTGCATTTACTTTCAATAGACCATGCTCATTAATGGTGCTCTAATACTTGAAGCTGTAAAAGATTTAATTTCACTTATTTTTATTTTAAAGTATTGTTTTCATACAACAAAATTCATCCAGAAGCTGAACTTCCAACTTCACTCATTTTTTTATCCCATATTTTCTTATGTACACACAAAAAGTGACATAAGGGATAGCTGTTAGTGTGTTGGCTCCATTAGCACAGGAAAACCTTAATGAACAGTTAGAGGAAGTCAGTTTTACATATGTCACCAGAAACTTCAAAGAGCAAGATTAATTAATTCTAGTAATGGACTTTTATTTTCTCCTCTAATTCTTCAAATCAGTGTAAAACTCACTTTAAAATTATTTTTATTAACATATAATGTATTATTTGCCCCAGGGGTACAGGTCTGTGAATCATCAAGCTTACAATTTCACAGCACTTACCATAGCACATACCCTCTCCAATGTCCATAACCCAACCACCCTATCCCTACCCCCCCAACCCCTAGGAACCCTCAGTTTGTTTTGTGAGATTAAAAGTCTCTTATGGTTTGTCTCCCTCCCGATTCCATGTTGTTTCATTTTTTCCCTTCCTTACCCCCACAAGGCCCCACCCTGCCTCTCAAATTCCTCATATCGGAGAGATTATATGATAATTGTCTTTCTATGATTGACTTATTTTGCTCAGCCTAATACCCTCTAGTTCCATCCACACCATTGCAAGTGGCAAGATTTCATTTCTTTTGTTGGCTGCACAGTATTCCATTGTGTGTGTGTATATATATACACACATGTATATATATATACACACATATATACACATGTATACACACACACATATATATATGTATATATATATACATATATATATATGCATCTTCTTTATCCATTCATCTGTTGATGGACATCTAGATTCTTTCCATAGTTGGGCTATGGTGGACATTACTGTTATAAACAATTGGGTGCACGTGCCCCTTCGGATCACTACATTTGTATCTTTAGGGTAAATGCCCAGTAGTGTGATTGCTGGGTCATAGGGTAGCTCTATTTTCAACTTTTTGAGGAACCTCCATGCTGTTTTCCAGAGTGGCTGCACCAGCTTGCATTCCCATCAACACAGTAGGAGGGACTTGTTAATTTTAGCCATTTTGATTGGTGTGAGGTGGTATCTCATTGTGAGTTTGATTTGTATTTCCCTGATGCCGAGAGATGTGGAGCACTTTTTCATGTGTCTATTGGCTATCTGGATGTCTTCTTTGCAGAAATGTTTGTTCATGTCGTCTACCGATTTCTTGATTGGATTATTTGTTCATTGGGTGTTGAGTTTGATAGTTCTTTATAGAGTTTAGATAGCCCTTTATCTGATATGTCATTTGCAAATATCATCTCCCATTCTGTCAGTTGTCTTTTGGTTTTGTTGACTGTTTCCTTTGCTGTGCAAAAGCTTTTGATCTTGACAAAGTCCCAATAGTTCATTTTTCCTTTGCTTCCCTTGCCTTTGGTGATGTTTCTAGGAAGAACTTGCTGTGGCTGAGGTTGAAGAGGTTGCTGCATGTGTTCTCCTCAAGGATTTTGATGGATTCGTGTTGAGAATTTGAGTTCTTTCATCCATTTTGAGTCTATTTTTTTCTGAGGTGTAAGGAAATGGTCCAGTTTCATTCTTCTGCATGTGGCTGTCCAATTCTCCCAACACCATTTGTTGAAGAGACTGGCATTTTCCACTGGAGGTTCTTTGCTGCTTTGTCTAATATTAGTTGACCATAGAGTGAAGGGTCTATTTCTGGGCTCTCTGTTCTGTTCCATTGAGCTATGTGTCTGTTTTTGTGCTAGTACCGTACTGTATTGATGATGACAGCTTTGCAATAGAGCTTGAAGTCTGGAATTATGATGCCACCAACTTTGGCTTTCTTTTTCAACATTCTTCTGGTTCCATATAAATTTTAGGATTATTTGTTCCATTTCTTTGAAAAAAAATTGATGCCATTTTGATAGGGATTGTATTAAATGTGTAGATTGCTTTAAATAGCATAAACATTTTCACAATATTTGTTCTTCCAGTCCATGAGCATGGAACTTTTTTCTATTTCTCTGTGTCTTCCTCAATTTCTTTTGAGTACTTTATATTATCCTGAGTACAGGTTCTTTGCCTCTTTGGCTAGGTTTATTCCTATCTTATGGTTTTGGGTGTTATTATAAATGGGATTGATTCCTTCATTTCTCTTTTTTCTGTCTTCCTGTTGGTGTATAGAAATGCAACTGATTTCTGTGCATTGATTTTATATCCTGACACTTTACTCAATTCCTGTGAGTTCTAGCAGTTTTGGAGTGGAGTCTTTGGGTTTTCCCTATAAAGTATCCTATCATCGGCAAAGAGTGAGAGTTTGACTTCTTCTTGCTGATTTGGATTCCTTTTATTCCTTTTTGTTGTCTGATTGCTGAGGCTAGGACTTCTAGTACTGTGTTGAATAGCAGTGGTGATAGTGGTCATCCCTGCTATGTTCCTGACCTTAGGGGAAAAGCTTTCAGTTTTTCCCCATTGAGAATGATATTTGCTGTGGGTTTTTCTTAGATGGCTTTGATAATATTGAGGTGTGTGCCCTCTATTCCTAGACTTTGAAGAGTTTTGATCAGGAAGGGATGCTGTACTTTGTCAAATGCTTTTTCAGCATCTATTGAGAGTATCATATGGTTCTTGTTCTTTCTTTTATTAATGTGTTATATCATATTGATTGATTTGCAGATGTTGAACCAATCTTGCAGCCCAGAAATAAATCCCACTTGGTCATGGTAAATAATCCTTTTGATGTACTATTGGATCCTATTGGCTAGTATTTGGTGAGAATTTTTGTGTCATGTTCATCAAGGATATTGGTCTTTAATTCTTCTTTTCAATGGGGTCTTTGTCTAGTTTGGGATCAAGGTAATGCTGGCCTCATAAAATGAGTTTGGAAGTTTTCCTTCCATTTCTATTTTTTGGAACAGTTTCTGGAGAATAGGTATTAATTCTTCTTTAAATGGTTGGTAGAATTTCCCTGGGAAGCCATCTGGTTCTGGGCTCTTGTTTATTGGGAGATTTTTGATGACTGCTTCAATCTTACTGGTTATGGTTATGGGTCTGTTCAGGTTTTCTATTTCTTCCTGGTTCAGTTTTGGTAGTTTATATGTCTCTAGGAATGCATCCATTTCTTCCAGATTGTCAAATTTGCTGGTGTACAGTTGCTCATAGTATGTTCTTATAGTTGTATTTCTTTGGTGTTGGTTGTGATCTCTCCTCTTTCATTCATAATTTTATTAGTTTGGGTTCTTTCTCTTTTCTTTTTGGTAAGTCTGGCCAGGGGTTTATCAATATTATTAATTTTTTCCAAGAACCAGCTCCTAGGTTTGTTGATTTGTTCTACTCTTCTTTTGGTTTCTATTTCATTGTTTTCTGCTCTGATCTTTAGAATTTCTCTTCTCCTGCTGGGTTTAGGCTTTCTTTGCTGTTCTTTCTGAAGCTCCTTTAGGTATAGGGTAGGTATAGGGTTAGTTTGTGTACCTGAGACCTTTCTTGTTTCTTGAGAAAGGCTTGTATCACTATATACTTTCCTCTCAGGATCACTTTTGCTGTGTCCCAAATATTTGGAACAGTTGTGTTTTCATTTTCATTTGTTTCTACAAATTTTTAGATTCTTCTTTAATTTCCTGCTTGACCTATTCATTCTGTAGTAGGATGCTCTTTAGCCTCCATGTATTGGAGTTCTTTCCAACTTTCCTCTTGTGATTGAGTTCAAGTTTCACAGCATTGTGGTCTGAAAATATGCAGGGAATGATTCCAATCTTTTGGTACCAGTTGAGGCCTAATTTGTGAACCATAATGTGATCTATTCTGGAGAATGTTCCATGTACACTAGAGAAGAATATGTATTCTGTTGCTTTGGGATGGAATGTTCTGAATATATCTGTGATGTCCATCTGGTCCAGTATGTTATTTAAGGCTTTTATTTCCTTGTTGATCTTTTGCTTAGTTGATATGTCCATTTTAGTGAGGGGCATGTTAAAAGTCCCCTACTATTATTGTATTATTGCTAATGTTTTTCTTTGATTTTGTTATTAATTTGCTTATATAATTGGATGCTCCCATATTAGAGGCATAGATGTTTAAAATTGTTAGAACTTCTTGTTGGACACACCCTTTGAGTATTATATACTGTCCTTCCTCATCTCTTATTATAGTCTTTGGCTTAAAATCTAATTTGTCTGATAGAAGGATTACCACCCCAGCTTTCTTTTGATGTCCATTAGTATGGTAATTGTTTTCCACAACCTCACTTTAAATCTGGACGTGTCTTTGGGTCTAAAATGAGTTTCTGGTAGACAGCATAATGATGGGTCTTTTTTTTTTTTATATCCATTCTGATTCCCTGTGTCTTTTGATAAAAGGGCATTTAGCCCATTTGCATTCAGGGTAACTTGAAAGATATGAATTTAGTGCCACTGTATTGCCTGTAAGGTGACCGTTACTGCATATTGTCTCTGTTCCTTTCTGGTCTATTATTTTAGGCTCTCTCTTTGCTTAGAGGACCCTTTAAATATTTCTTGTAGGACTAACTTGGCATTTGAAAATTCTTTTAATATCTATTTGTCCTGGAAGTTTTTATCTCTCCTTCTATTTTCAATGATAGCCTAACTGGATATAGTATTCTTGGCTGCATATTTTTCTTATTTAGTGCTCTGAATATATCATCCCAGCCCTTTCTGGCCTGATGGGTCTCTGTGGATATGTCTGTTGCCAATCTAATATTTCTGCCATTGTATGTTACAAACCTCGTTCCGCTCTGCTTTCAGGATGTTCTCTTTGTCACTAAGACTTGTATGTTTTCTTATTAAAATGATGATGGGGTGTGGACCTATTTTTATTGATTTTGAGGGCAGTTCTCTGTGCCTCCTGGATTTTGATGCTTGTTCCCTTTGCCATATTAGGGAAATTCTTTATAATAATTTGCTCCAATATACCTTCTGCCCCCCTCTCTCTTTCTTCTTCTTCCGGGATCTCAATTATTCTAATATTGTTTCATCTTATGGTATCACTTATCTCTCAAATTCTTCCCTCATGGTCCAGTAATTGTCTCTCTTTTGCTCAGCTTCTTTATTCTCCATCATTGGTCTTCTATATCACTAATTCTCTCTTTTCTGTGTCATTTATTCTAGCAGTAAGAGCCTTCATTTTTTTATTGCACCTCATTAAAAGCTTTTTTGATTTCAACTTGGTTAGATTTTAGTCATTTTATTTCTCCAGAAAGAGATTTTATATCTCCAGAAAGGGATTCTCTAATATCTTCCATGCCTTTTTCGAGCCTAGCAAGCACCTTTGATAATCGTCATTCTGAACTCTAATGCTGACATGTTACCATTGTTCATATTGATTAGGTCCCTAGCTGTTGGTACTGCCTCTTGTTCTTTTTTTTTTTTTTGTGGTGAGTTTTTCTATTTTGTCATTTTATCCAGATAAGAATATATGAATGTGAAAGTAAAATACTAAAAGGGTGGCAAAGGTCCCAGAAAAATATATGCTAACCAAATCAGAAGAGTACCAAAACTGGGGAGAGAAGAAAGTGTGAAAAATAAAATTTATATATGCATATATAATTTATATGTTATATTATATATATATTAGACTTGTGAATACATACACACACACATATATATATATACATATATATATGTATATATATATTCGATTGGTGAATAAAACACAGCCACCCAATATTAGGTGTATTCTGGTCTCTTAGAAGAAACTACCTCCCAAAATTTTAAAGAAAGAAAAAGTTGTACATATATATATATGTATATATACACAAAAATAAGGGTAAACACGATAAAGGGATGGTATAGGACTGTAAAGATGAAAATTTTAAAAAATACTAAAAAAGGAATTGAGAAGTTTGTTGAAAAAAGGAGAAAATGTGATCAGGCTGGAGCTAGATTTAAGGTATATTTTGATCTTTTAGAGAAATTATATCCCTAAATTTTAAAGAAAAAACCCCTATATGTATGCAAAAAATAAGGTTAAATACAATGAAGGTTAATATATGACTATAACAATGAAAATTTTAAAAGATTTTTTAAAAAATGTATTGATAAGATAAAATAGCTAAAAAAAACATTAAAGGAGGAAAGAGGAAAAGTTAAAAAAGTAGAATAAGAAAAAAATAAAATTAAAGAAATTTAACATTGAAAGATGAAAGGATCATGGGGAAAATGCCATGAATTCTATGTGTTGTTTTCCTCTAGCTCTCAAGTTCTGTGGTTCTCACTGATAGATGAACTTGGTCTTGGCTAGATGTTCTTGCTGATCTTCTGGGGGAGGGGCCTGTTGCAGTGATTTTAAAATGTCTTTGTCTGAGGTGGAATTGCACACCCTTGCCCAGGGCCAGCTAAGTAATCTGCTTGGGTTCACTCTCAGTAGCTTTTGTTCCCTGAACACTTTCTGTACAGGTTTGGATGATGGGAATGAAAATGGCGGCCTCCTAATCTCCAGCCTGGAGGTGCTGAGAGCTCAGGGCCCCACTCCTCAGTGCGCCTTCAGGGCAAAGCAGTCAATCCCTCCCATCTCCCTGATTTCTGCTGCACTCTGAGCTCACCTGGCCTGTGACTGAACATTTCTATCTCTGGTTCATGGCCCCATTTGGAGTCTCAAAGCCCAGCAGATTCCTGCAGTTATCTCCTCCTCCCAGAGGAGAAGGATGGGGTTTCTCTGGAGCTGTTACTTGTGCAGTCCCTGCTCAAAGAGCAGTGGCTGAATGTGCCTTGGATCACCGTTTAAGGTAACCCCAAGCTGAGAACACCCACCTTGGCTCTGTCTCTGTAGTTGGGCTTCCCCGCTCTGATACCTGGAAGCTCTGCCCCACTCAGACAACCCCCATCTTTCTGTGACGTCATGGGTCCTGAAGCCACCCTGTGCCTGCAAGGGCTCCACCCCCAGCTTAGTCTCTGGAACAATGTCCCTCAGTGGAGATTTCTAAAAGATCTGATTTTGTGCTCCTCTACCACTTTGCTGGGAACCATTGCCTCCCCCCGCAGTCTATGTTCCTGTCGCTTTGGATTCATTTCTCTGCACGTCCTACCTTCCAGAAAGTGGCTGATTTTCTGTTCCTAGAATTGCCACTCTTCTATCTCCTTTTGAGTTTGTAGGTGTTTGGAATGGTTTGATAACTATCTAGCTGAACTCCTGGGACATAATGCTATTTCAGTCTCTTACTCCTCCACCATCTTGCTTCCTTCCAGCCGAAATCAGTGTAAAACTTTTGATGTTCCTTCTGTTTAAGGTGGAACCTCTGACATGAGTATTAGTGTTTTAAAAAATTAATTTAAAAAGTTAACCACCAAGGGGTGCCTGGGTGGCTCAGTGGGTTAAAGCCTCTGCCTTCGGCTCAGGTCATGATCCCAGAGTCCTGGGATCAAGCCCCACATCAGGCTCTCTGCTCAGTGGGGAGCCTGCTTCCTCCTCTCTCTCTGCCTCTCTCTCTGCCTACTTGTGATCTCTGTCTTTCAAATAAATAAATAAAATATTTAAAAACAAAAAGTTAACCATCAAAAATAAATGTATGTGTTTCATGTGATGAAAAGATAAAACAAGTTTGGTAGAATGTAGAATATATCATAGGACTATAAATCTATCCTCCTAACGTGGATAAAAACTATGAAACATAAATGTACTTGGAATCATCTTTGCTACAAACATCTGAAAAAGTGATATTTTGTCAATCAAAATCTGTAGTTCTCAAAATATGTAATTTTAAAAAATTTATTAGTATTTTTGTTAAATATAAATTTTACTCAAAATATTGGACAAATGGAATACTAAAATCATCAGCTTAGAAATTTTAGTAAATTATAGTGATTGAAAAAGTAAACTGGAAGACCATGAAATTCATTCCTATGAAGGCAAAAGGAAGGAAAAAAAAAAAAGGTGTTGAATTATGCTAATGCAAGTGGAGTATAAAACTTAAATCTTTAAGTCTGTAACATTATTTGCTGCATTTTGACCTATGGGAGAAATCTTTTCATAGAGCTTATATTTTTCAATTGGATAAATTTATATCTTGGTAAGGTAGAACAGAATTAATAAAGTCTATGATTTTGCATTATTTAAATTTTGGAAAACAAGTTATGAGTTAGAGACAACTTATTTTTTGTGTATATTCATATAAAAATATTTATTACAGAAGGACATTTTGAATGGAGTGAGGAATTAGTCATTTGAAAAATATATCAGTCCAAATATTTTTGCATTTCAATATGAAATACTTAAAGAATATCTTCCTTTTTGTAGAATGTGATTTATCTTACCAGGTACCTTAGCACCTATAGAGGCAATATTTTCTCCATTAAAAATAATAAAAATAGAAGAATTATTTGAAGGTGGGGTCAATTTAAGATTTGTTAACACAAAATGCAGCTTTGAAGATGACTTATTAAAAAGGTTTAAAGAATCATATTAAAATATTCTTTATAAAATACACTTATTGTAATAGAAACAGATACAGTTAAGCCACTGTAATCTAAATTTGAACAAAACCTATACATGTATAGAAATCTTTCAGCTTATTTATTTTTTTTTTAATTTCAGAAAATATAACCACAGATATTTTTCTGAGCCCTGAGCCAGGCTCCATGCTCAGCAGGGAATCTGCTTGGGATTCTCTCTGTGTCTTCTTCCTTTCACCCAGTGTGCTCTCACTCTCTCTCTGTCAAATAAATATTTTTTTAAAAAAAGAAACTTTGCTTTGAAAATAAAATTTTATAGATCTATCAGTATTCTTAAAGATTGGTAAATGACTTTAACTATGTGTGTGTCTATATATATATACACACATATATATAGACACACACAAACATATACATGTATATATATATGATATACATGCATATATAGATGCATCTATATCAGACAGTTGTCCATATGCCTCTTACCTCAGTAAGTATTTATATATATTGCACTCCCTGGCAAATATCTGGAACAAAATTATCTTATGCTGCCAATTAAAAGGGGAATAATTAACTTAGGGAGAGATGAACATCTTGAAAAATTGTTGAAGAAATAAGGACATATTTCTGAAGGAAATGCTCCAACTCTATTTAGAGTGAGACCAGTTAGGTGGAAATTTATTTTTTCATTGAAAGATGGGTATGAGGATATTTGAAATATCAGGATCAGAGAACAAAAAAACCCTGAGTTTAACCTGATCAAATCTCTATATTTGCATTCCACCTAATTTATTAGGGGTAGTCCTCCAAGTGATTTGTTGACCCATAGCTATGTGGGAAAATGTGGAAATCACCCAGCCTAATTTTTAAAGTTAGGAATCAGGTCGAGAATGCATTTTCAAAATGTCATAGTTGAGCTAGATTTCCCACTCAGTCTCAGTTAAATTTCTTATTGTATGTATTTCCTCTTCAGGTATCAGATTTTAAAGGCATGGGGGAGATGCTTAAAGAGGAGGGTGTTATGGTGATGTTAGAGTATTAATACCAGTCTCCATTGCAATTTATTTCTTACTCTGAGGAAAATTAAACAATTTTAAAGGAATTATTTTTAAACCTATCCTGAAATTCATTCATTCATTTATTCATTTATTCATTCAATAAATATTGACTGTTCCTTTTTCTTTTTTTTTTAAGCCTTTATTCATTTATTTGACAGACAGAGATCACAAGTAGGCAGAGAGGCAGGCAGAGAGAGAGAGGAGGAAGCAGGCTCCCTGCCGAGCAGAGAGCCCAATGCGGAGCTCGATCCTAGGACCCTGGGAACATGACCTGAGCCAAAGGCAGAGGCTTTAACCCACTGAACCAACCAATCACCCCAACTGTTCCTTTTTTTATGTTAAGAAGCATTTATAGCTCTAGAGTATGAGGACATAAGTGATATCTATAGGTGTAGATACTTATTTTTTCTGTCCATAGTAATTATAAAATGAATCTCATTGAGGTGATAGAGACAGTATTTAGTTTTGAGTTGTTGATTTTATATAGTTTCTTTAGAAAATTCTGGCAAAGTGATTTATGTTCTGAAGATATAGTTTGTAAGCCAAACTTGTCCATTGAGAGTAAAGGCTGACCATAGCTGAAGTGATTGAAGTGTTGCAAGGATCCCACTATGAGGAACTTCATTCCACTATTAGAAAACTTAGGATTCTAAAAGCATTTTTAGCCTTGAAGTCATTCTTTTTATGATGCCAGTCTATTTGCAAAAGGTCATGTGACTGTAAAGACCCAGAAGATGCAGGTGAGCTAGAGTTTTACTCTTTTTTTTTTTTTTAAGATTTTATCTATTTATTGAACACGGAGAGATGGAGATCACAAGTAAGTAGAGAGGCAGGCAGAGAGAGAGGAGGAAGCAGGCTCCCCACCGAGCAGAGAGCCCAATGCGGGGCTTGATCCCAGGACTCTGGGATCATAACCTGAGCCAAACGCAGAGGCTTTAACCCACTGAGCCACCCAGGCGCCCCTGGAGTTTTACTCTTTTGATGCCTTTGTCAGCTTAGCTATGATGACTGTATTGGGAGAGGCTTTTTTTTTTTTTTTGCCTTTTAATTTAATTCAATTTAATTTTTCCATTGTATTGAGAAATCATTGGTATACATTATACCAATATACAATATACCATTATACAATTTCATTTACGTATATTGTGAAATGATTACCACAATAGGTTCAGCTAATATCTTTCTTCTCATGTAAAGACAATAAAGAGAAAAGAAAAGAGGAAAGAAAAAAGGGGGGAAAACTTTCTCCTTGTGACAAGAACTCTTAGGATGTACTCTCTTAAAAACTTTTCTACATAGCATACAACAACAGTAGTAGCTATAGTCATCATGTTGTACATTACATCCCTAGTATTTATTTATATTGTAACTAAATGTTTGTACCTTTGACAATGTTCCTCCATTACACCCTCCCCACCATCCTCCACCTCTGGTAACCACAGATTCCACATATAAGTGAGATCATATGGTATTTGTCTTTCTTAGTCTGACTTATTTCATTTAGCATAATGCCTTAAGTTCCATTATTATTGTCTCAATGGTAGATTTTCCATGTTTTTTTTTGATGGCCTAATAATATTATATTGTATTTATGTACCACAATTTCTCTATCCATCCATACATTGATGGACACTTCAGTTGCTCCCATATTTTGGCTACAATAAATAATGCTTCTGTGAACCTAAGCAGATATTTTTTTGAGTTAGTTTTTTTTTTTCCGTTTGGATATATTCCCAGAAGTGGAATTGCTGGATCATGTAGTAGTTATATTTTTAATTTTTTTAGGATCCTCTATACTGTTTTCCATAGTGGCTAGACTAATACAGAATCCCAACACCGATGCACAAAGGTTCCCTTTTCTCCACATCCATGTCTGCATTTGTTACCTTTTGTCTTTTTGATAATAGCCATTCTAGAAAGCATGAAATAGTATCTCATTGTGGTTTTAATTTGCATTTCCCTAATGAAATCTTCTTTGGAAAAGTGTCTATTCAGGTCCTTTAGCCATTTTTAAAACTGGGTTATTTATGGATTTTTGGCTATTAAATTGTGTGAGTTTTATATATTTGGGATACTAATCTCTTATCAGATATATGGTAGGAAAATATTTTTCTCCCATTCCATAGATTGTCTTTTCACTTTGTCATTTTTTTTTTGGGGGGGTGCAGAAGGTTTTTAGTTAGATGTAGTCTCACTTGTTTATTTTTTTAATTTAGTGCTTTAGTGGTCATAACCAAAAATCATTACCAAGACCCACGCCAAGGAACTTTTTTATGTTTTCTTCTAGGAATTTTGCGATTAAGCCTTTAAACTATTTCAAGTTAATTTTTAGGAAAGGTGTAAGTTATGGGTTCCATTTTCATTTTTTAAAATATGTGAATATCCAGTTAAGCCAGCACCATTAATTGAAGGGACTCTCTCCTCCATGGAGGATTCTTGGCTCTCTTGTCAAATATTAGTTGACTATATGCTTGAATTTGTTTCTGGGCTCTTGATTCTGTTCTGTTGGTCTGCTTATCTGTTTTTATGTCAGTACTATATCATTTTGATGACTATAGCTTTATAATATTGGTTGCAATCAGGAAATGTGATGCCTTCTTTTTTCTTCTTCTTTCTCAGAATTTCTTTGGCTATTGGGGTTTCTTATGCTTCCATATAAATTTACCTCTGTAAAAAAACACCATTAGAATCTTCATAGGGATTTCATTGAATCTATAAATGGCTTTCATTAGTATTGAATTTTAACAAAATGAATTCTTCAAATCCATAAACATGGGATACCTTTCTATTTATTTGTGTCTTCATTGATTTCTTTTATCAATGTCTTATAGTTTTCAGGGTAGAAATATTTTACTCCCTTAATTTATTCCTAATTTAAAAAAAATTAACGCTACTGTTAGTTGGGTCAATGTATTTATTTTTCAGAAAATTTATTGTTAAAGTATAGAAACACTACTGATTTTTTTTTGGTTATTTGAGAGATAGAGCATAAACAGAGGGAGAAGTAGACACCCTCTTGAGCAGGGAGTCTGATGTAGGGGTTGATCCCAGGACCCTGAGATCATGACATAAGCTGAAGGCAGAAACTTAAACCACAGAGCCCCCCAGGCACCCAGAAACACTACTGATTTTTGTATGTTAATTTTATATCCTGCAAATTTATTGAATTCATTGATTAGATCTAACTATTTTTTTTTTTTTTGGTTGAGTCTTTAGGTAATTTTCTCTATATAAAATCAAATCACCCACAAATAGAAACCACCTTTCTTCTTCCTTTCCAGTTCTGAT
>RCUC01051040.1:0-20618 GCA_003697995.1 Taxidea taxus jeffersonii | reverse complement strand
ACATTTTCTTTATCATAGCTCTTTATACATATTTATGTACATGTACATGTTTACTGTATATTTACATCTCTACAGACCTTTTTTTTTCCTTTTTAAAGATTTTATTTATTTATTTATTTGACAGAGATCACAAGTAGGCAGAGAGAGAGAGGAGGAAGCAGGCTCCCCACAGAGCAGGGAGCCTGATGTGGGGCTCGATCCCAGGACCCTGGGATCATGTCCTGAGCTGAAGGCGGAGGCTTTAACCCACTGAGCCACGCAGGTGCCCCACTATACAGACTTCTATATAGTCGATTCAGAGAATTATTCAGATTCTCATTATTCAGATTATTCTTATTTGTGAAATTGCCTACTTATTAAAATTTATTTATGGCCCCAGAATCAATACTGAGAAGTAGTATCATTTTAGTCATTCATGGACCTGAGTAAAGTGACTAGAAGTTTGAATTGCCAATATTGCTCCCAGCTGATGTTGAGCAAGGTGTCCCTCTGCCTTCTGTTTTAGCTGTCCCACAGAGGTGACCAAAAGGTGAATATGGGAGAGAGCAGTGCAGTGTAGATCAAGAAACTCTGGCTTGGGTTAATTGGATGGGGTTTGAATCCCAATTCTGTCACCTGTTGGTGGGGCAGCCTTAGGTAAGTCTCTTTAACACTCCTAAATCTCATTTTTTCTTTTGTAAGATAAAGAAATGAGAATTTACCAAGATGGGTTGTTTGTAGGATTTACAATTATGAATATATTTATTCTATGAACAAGGAAGTATTTGTGGATTCAGTGTTCAGTGACTGACTTTATAGAACACACTGCTGTGAATAACAAGAATTGCTTGTACACACACACAAGCTAACTTTTTTCCTGGAGTCTGTTGAGTTTTTCTGTTCTAAAGTTACCATTTCCTCTTTGTAATTAGTATTTTATGGAAAGGCTGTGTTAAATATGTTGTTCTTGAGTAAACCTTTGTCCACTTATTTTAGCATTCATTGATGACTTTTACCTAAATAAATGATCACTATGATGGTTGCCAAATGGCAGTTTTCAAGTTCCATTGTTCCTTATATTTTTCAGTTTACATCCTTTTATAAGGAAGCTCTTCCCCTCTTCCCTATTTACTATGTTTTTATATCATGTGGATTCAAGAATTTGTACTTTATTTAGTGATTTATGATGCTTTTGTACTTTATGGTTGGAATTGCCCTGGCTTTGGTCAGTGGGGGCCCCTCTTCAGGCTGGCTTCTGGGACTTGACAATTCCCCCTTATGAGGATTTCTTTACTTTCTGGTCAAGATGTTCCAGATTTATCTTATTCTTGCCCTGCCCTGCCCCTGGATCCAGCTCTAGTTCCCTGTAATAGAGCATGATGTTTAGAAACCAAGATCTGGACCCTGAGTGTGCTCACTGGTACTGGGGTGTCATTGCTTCAGGCCCTCTCAGGGACAGAGCCAGGAAGTATATTTATGTATATACCCACAAACATGTGCACACACCCACCTGTATTTACTTCTCTACAAATACATATTTATGTATAAATGTTTCATAGCATGAGAACATATAACAATGTTTTTATTCATATATAAAAATCTATGAGTTTGTACTGATACTGATTCTAATCCAACATCACAGATTTCATTTTAACCTCCACTTTTGTTATAATTTTCCTTTCTAACACTGAGAAACCTTACTCCCATTGTCCTTAATATATCGACTTATTACTTTTTCTTTCTTAATTTGTAACCATCTCCTGGTCCCATTGGTGTTCTCCTTGGTCCTGGCTGTCTCCTTGGCCCCAGTCCTCACTCTGAGATCTCCAACCCACTCTGTCCTGATTGCATCCTGAAATTCATACTCCTCCACTTCCACCTGAAGCAAAAGAAGGGAATCAAATATATATATATATATATATATTTTTTTTTTAAAGAATAGACAAGACATAGGAGAGGAGGGAAGGAAGGTGGAAAAGAAGAGCTATTTCTCCTGAGTACTTACCGGTTTCTTTACACAAATTCACTGCTTTATTCTTTGCTATGTTCATAGTTAAATAGCATGAGAACATATAACAACCTACGTGACTGTTTACATCCTCTGATAATTCTCCTTTTTGAACTCTGAAACAATATTAGTTAACTTATTGTATTTGTATAAAGTTTATATGCAAATCTTTGAAAGCTTGGTTCCTAATTTTAAAGGTAGTGCCACCTTATCTAATGGAAAAGTCTTATTTTGAAGTTATAGGCATTTATATTAAATTTATTTAATAGTAATGTGTTATCCTTACATGTGTTCTAGTAAATTCAGATCTTTTCAGGGTAAAACACTTTTCAGGAGACTTTGGAATGCTCTCAGTGATTTTGGGATAATTTTAATGTTTAACTTATAAACAAAGTGACCTTGTTATTTTGGTACAGGAAGCTTCATTGAAGTACAGAGTATAATTAGTAATGATGAACTTCAAGCTGAATTACATGAAGCTTCTAAATCTCCCTCCAAACAAGATGAAGAAGAACTGATAGGAACTAAGAAGGAAGAAGCCACTGGTGACTCTGAGGGCTTCCTAAGACACAGCTCTGGAAGAGAGGCTTTGGATGATGAGCCACATGAAGAAGCTGAAAAAGATATAGACAGTTCACTCAATGAATGGCAAGATATTAATTTGGTAACAATATGACATCAAGTCTTAACTTACTGCTAAAAAAGAGCCAACTTAAATAGCTTTTGAGCTTTAAGGAGTTTCTGATTGAACATTTATCAGCTTTTTGCATGCTTTTTTTTTTTCCCTTAACTATTTTTTCATCATTATGGGGATTGGGAAGTCTAAGATCAAGGTGCAGGCTAATTTGGTTCCTGGTGAGAGCTCTCTGATGCTCTCCTGATGGTTCCTGGTGAGAGCTCTCAGATGGCTGCCTTTTTGCCATGTCCTCAGGTGCTGGGGAGAGGGGGCTGAGGTAGGGAGAGAGGGGGAGAGGGTAGGATGGGAGGGAAGGAGATACCTTACTTTCATAAGGCTACAGTCCTATCAGATTAGGGCTCCACCCTTATGACCTCATTTAACCTTAATTATTTCCTAAAGATACCATCTCCAGATGCAATCACATTTGGGGTTAGGGCTTTAACATAGAAATTTTGGAGGAACTCAATTCAATCACAGAAAGAACCACATACAGTACCGCCTAAAAGCATAAAATACTTATATGTAGTGCTTACAACATATGTGAAAGATTTGTATTTCAAAATTATAAAACACTGATGCTAGAAATCAGGGAGGACATAAATAGATGTGGTTTTGGGTGGGAAGATACAATATTATTAAGATATCAGTTCTCCCCACACTGATCCATAGATTCATGGAATTCCAATAAAACCAATAATAGATATTAACAAGCTAATTCTAAAATTTACATGGAAAAGCAAGGAAGCTAGAGTAGTCAAAACAAACTCGAAAAAGAAAAAATTTAGAGGACTTATACTACCTGATAACGAGATTTACTATAAAGATAACAGTAATTAGGAGAATATGATAATGGCTAAAGGATGGATACATAGATCACTAGAACAAAATAAGAGTCCTGCAACAAAAGCAAACAACAATAATCAAGACAGTTTGCTCTTGGCATAAAGATAGACAAATAGATCAATAGGACATAATAGAAAGTAAGTAAATGGATCCATGCATATATGGAGAACAAATTTTCAACAATGCTAGAAAGGCAGTTGGGTGGAGGAAGGAGAGTCTTTGCAGCGGTGCTAGGAAAAAAGGCAACTTTGGTGCTGTGTATGATACACCAAAATCAACTCAAAACACATTACGTATTGTAGTTTTACGTTAACTCTTGAAACAAGACAATGCGAGTGTGAATCTTCCAACTTTGTTTTTCTCAAAGTTGTTTCACTTTTATAAATCCTCTGCATTTCCATATGAATTTTAGAATTAGCTTCTCAATTTGTATGAAAAATGCCTTAAGTTTTGATGAGATTGTATTGAATATACAAATCGATTTGGGGAGAATTAAGTCTTAGCAACATTATATCTTCTGATCCGTGAACACAGGATATGTCCTGATTTATTCAGATATTTTAAAATTTTCTCAGTGTTTTGCAGTTTTCAGTGTACAAATCTTACATACTTTGTCAGATTTATCTCCAAGTATTTCATATTTTCAAGACTATAGTAATTGACGTTTTTTTTTTTTAAGATTTTATTTATTTATTTGACAGAGAGATCACAAGAAGGCAGAGAGGCAGACAGAGAGGAGGAAGCAGGCTCCCCTGCTGAGCAGAGAGCCCAATGCGGGGCTCGATCCCAGGACCCTGGGATCACGACCTGAGCCGAAGGCAGAGGCTTTAACCCACTGAGCCACCCAGGCACCCCTGACATTTTATTTTTTACAATTCATAGCTTTTAGTGTAATTCACAGAGTCATACAACTATCACAATCTTAGAACATTTCCATCACCCATAAAAGAAGCCCTGTACCCATTAGCAATCACTCCCTGTACCTTCCTCTCCACCTCTTCGACGACTCATCTACTTTCTGTTTCTATGGATTTGTCTTTTCTGGACATTTCATATAAATGGGATAATACAACCGGTGGCCTTTTGTTTCTGGCTCTTTTCACTTAGCAGAATGTTTTCTATGTCCATCCATGTTGTAGCATCTGTTAGATCTTTATTTCTTTTTATTGCCAAATAGTACTCCATTGTATGGATATGTACCATATTTGATTCAGTCATCATTTGATGGACCCTTGGGTTTTTTATACTTTCTGGCTATTGTGAATAATGTTGCTGTTAACATTTTTGTATAAGTTTTTGTGGGAACTTGTTTTAATATCTTAATAAGTTTTGTGGGAACCCCGTCAGACTGTTTTCTAAAGTGGCTGCACTATTTCCGCCAACAGTATGTAAGGGTTCCAATTTTTCACATTCTCATCAACACTTATTTGCATCTGTCCTTTTGATTCTAGTCGCTCTAGTGGGTGGAAGTGGTATCTCACTCTGTTTTTTGTTTTTTTTTTTTAAAGATTTTATTTATTTGAGAGAGAACTAGTGAGAGAAAGCAGAAGCAGGGGGAGCAGCTGTTAAGAGTCTTGGAGAAGAAGGCTCCCTGCTGAGCAGGATTCCCAGCCCCCAGGACTCTGGGATCATGACCTGAGCTGAAGGCAGATGCTTAATGGACTGAGCCACTCAGGTGTCCCTCACTCTGTGTTTTCTTAAATCCAATTTGTTTAAACTAAAACATGGGTGATTTTGTGAGGGAAGTCTAAAGATATTACAGACTTGCTCAGAAATCCAAGTGGGAAAGTTCATAAGGAGGAACGCTTATTTGGTAATCGAGTCAGACTAAATGCAGGCTTTTTGTAACAAATGAGTTCAACTGGATCATTAATATAGTGATCTACAGATGAAACTTATTTTGCAGGAGGAGCTGGAAACTCTGGAGAGCAGCCTGTTAACACAGCAGAATTCACTGGAAGCACAAAAACAGCAGCAAGAACGGATTGCTGCTACCGTGACGGGGCAGATGTTCCTGGAAAGCCAGGTAGGTGTACCAGCCAGGCCTTCTTTTGCAATTCCCAGTGCTTGTTTTACTTAATCTAATTCCCCAACGGGATGTCTTCAGTGAAATGTATGCAACACTGCTCCCATTTCTGGTCAAGGCCCATTTCCCGCATTTCCCGGGGGGGTCACAGCGTGTCTCTGACTCTCCAGGAACTTCTTCGCCTATTTGGCATTCCCTACATCGAAGCTCCCATGGAAGCAGAGGCCCAGTGCGCCATCCTGGATCTGACCGATCAGACTTCTGGAACAATCACTGATGATAGTGATATTTGGCTGTTTGGAGCACGGCATGTCTATAAAAACTTTTTTAATAAAAACAAGTTCGTAGAGTATTACCAGTATGTGGACTTTCACAACCAACTTGGTAAGACTTCAGAGTATGATTACTTTATGAGATTTACCTTTATAATTTGTATTATGAATTTTTTCCTTTCCAGGGAACTCATTTGATGTATTAATTGGGAAATGGTAGGTCTCTACACGTTTTCATGTAAGTGATTTTTGTTTCTGGAGAGGAATAGGATTTTTCAATTAGAATTAAGAAATTAAAACCCTAGAAATGTGTAGGGATTTTCTGCAGTTTTAATTACCTGACCTGCTTAGACTTTGACCAGTTATCCTAGATCTCTGTGGTAAACCAAAGGTGGTAGAGAGAGGAGGCAGGTGGAGTCAGTCCTGCTGGAGTCATGAGCTCCGTGGCTCTGTGGTGGTGTTCCTGGCAGTGATTCTTTTTTTTTCCCATTCACCTAACAAATACATATTGTGTGATTCCTGTATGCCGGTTCTTGTTCTTGGCTGTGGGGAAATGGGAGAATACAAGTCTAGTAGGAAAAGCAGATAATAAACATAATCCATGTAGGAAAAAAAAGCTGTAAAACAGGAGAGGGTGACCTGCAGTCACAGGAAGTGTGTGTGCTGTTGTATATGGTCAGCTCGGGCCTAAGGAGAAGAGGTAATGAGTGTTGTACATACCATAGGGATGAGCATGTCAGACAAAGGGCCTGGAGAGTGTGAAGAGTGAAGAGGCAGAGTGTGAAGAGGCAGAATTTTGCTTGGTGTGTTTTAATAAAAATTTAAAAAATATAAAATGTTTTTACTTTTCTAGGATTAGACCGAAACAAATTAATAAATTTGGCCTATTTGCTTGGAAGTGATTATACAGAAGGAATACCAACTGTAGGTTGTGTTACAGCCATGGAAATTCTCAATGAATTCCCTGGACCTGGCCTGGAACCTCTGCTAAAATTCTCGTAAGTTCTTTCTTCATTTCTTTAACTCAGATATTTATGTAAATACCCAATTTAGGGTGCCTGGGTGGCACAGTCAGTTAAGGTCTTACTTTTGGTTTTGGCTCAGGTCATGGTCTTGGGGTTGTGGGATCAAGTCCACATTGCGCTTCGTGCTTAGTGCTCAGCATGGGAGTCTGCTTGGAATTCTCTTCTCCCTCTGCTCCTCTCCCTGGAACAGGCAGGCACACTTTATTTCTCTCTCTCTCTTTCTAGTAAATAAATAAATCTTTAAAAAAATACCCAGTTTAAAACAACTATTACTTTCATCATGAACTGTCCACAAACCACCAGAATTGATAGGGTTACCAAATTTGTTTTCCCTTTTCTAGACTTCAGTGAAATCAGAGACAATTTTTTTTAGAGGCACTAGGCTTATCCTAGTTCAAGGGTACATAGACTGGTCTGTGGGATTTCATAGGCATGTAGAAATCTCACTTCATTCATTCAGAGATTGAGTGAGTAACTGCTATGTGTCAGACGCCCTGTTAGGCTGGGGTACGAAAGTTGACTAAGCCCTAGGCTACATTCTCAAGGAACTCCATGCTCGTGGGGAGCCAGAGAGGCCAACACATCCCTGTACTTCCATGTGTCGAGTGTTCTGAAAGAGGGGCCAGAAGGGACATGGAGTTGCAATGTTGAGAACTTTACCCTGGACCCTGCTGTCCCTTTGTTGCTGCATGTACTCTGATGTGTTTAGTGCTGGTGCATCCCACCCGAATCCACCATCCCGCTGCCCTTGGGGTGCACTTCAGTTAGGAAGATTCTGGGACAGTGGTATTCACAAGGTTGTCTGTGAAAGGAGTTCTGTCTTAGGGTTGGTCCTCCATGGCAATTTAAAAAATTGGAATGTAAGTCACCTACCATAAATTTCACAGTCAGCGGTTTTTAGTCTACTCACAAGGTGGTGATGACGTTTTCTAACCACCAACTTGTCATGAGATACTCTTTGGTAGGAGTTGCCTTAATGATTCTTTGGAGTTCTTTCTAGTTGCATCTCCTGTGTCTGAAAAATTCTCAGATATTCTGGTATAAGAATCAGTTACTAAAATTAAAACTTAAATGCGGAAGTGGTCTTAATGTTTGCTCTTCTCCAGCAAATACATACCAGTGTATTTATTTTATGCTTTCTTTATCTCTCTCCTCATAATTTTCGTATTATTGAGGAAATACTATACTGGCAGTAAGTTATTGGGTAGCTCGTAGGTCATGGTATTTAAATAACTTGAAAAACTACAGATAACTTTATTGTATAAGTAATAATAGAAAAATTATGAAATATGAATTAAAAAGATGGTTACAGTTAACATTTTGGTTATGTAATTTTAGACTTTTCTATGCGTAGTATATGCTTACATTAAACACATATATGTATATGTCTTTACTCATACAAGTGTGTATTATTTCTTTTTTTAAGAATGGGATGATGTCATATACTTTTTATGTTGCCTGTAACTCATGTGGTGATAGAACAAGGCATACTACCAACAATGTATAGATGAGTAACAGTTTTGAATGACTCAGTAGTAGTCTTTTGATGTATCATGACTAATTAGTTGTATGCCTATCATTATTTCTGTTTTTTAAGTCTGAACAAACATGATTTGAGTGTCTTCAGTGACATATCTCTGGGTTCTTATCTGATTATTGTTTTAGGATAAATGGTATTTAGATTTTCAATTTGATATCCTAAATTTTCTTATTTGTTGAAAATGTGCATTTCTGGTAGAGTGAATGCCTACTTATGCCGTATTCCTTTTCTCTCAACAGTTGTTGCTCATTTGTTGTTGAGTGGTTTACATTTTAGCTGTTTCTGCTCTGGCTGTCCAGCTGGTGGTTGGCAGACAGGAGCAGCCGGAGCCATGCATGGCTCGGGAATGTGCAGACAGATGCACAGTTAGAGAGCGGGAAGAGAGGTGGAAGAGCAGTGAAATTAAGACTGTTGCCTTGCTTTCTTTTCTGCTTTCCCTTTCCCCTAGCTAGACTCTGGCTCGTCACCCCCCTTTAAGGTGGAGCTACGCTGGACCTGCCGGTTGAATTCAGCCCAGCTGTGTTTGGTTAGGCCTGCACAGTGTGCTCATCTCTGGAGCCTTCATTGTGAACTGACTACCAACATTTAAATTAGGGGAGATTTTACAGAACATTTTGGGTTCTCCTGCGATAAATAAGATCTGAAAGCACTGGGCCCAAATGCTCGATAGCCCTGAAAAAACTGGGACAGAGAACACAGTTACCCCACTGACTTGGCTAGGGCACAGATCCTTCAGTCCTAGCACAGTCACTCCCACTCCCTGTCGTGGCCCCCACAGCTCAGCTGATTGTCAGATGCCATCTTTCATCTTTATGGCAGTGCCCAGCACTCCTGCTTTGTGGAGGGGGAGATTCTCTCAGTGTGATGAATGCTCGGCATGTTGTGCCGATCGTCCTCGCTGACAATCCTGATTGCTTGTCACAAAGATGGAAATTCAAAAGAGAGTAGGTGAGAATTATAGGTGCTCTCTTAGTGCACTCCTGGAGACGGTATTGTAAAACTGATGGAAGTTAGATCTTAGTTCCTTTATGTCTTTTGATGCTACAGTGAAGACTGCAGTTAGTCTTTTATAATGCTAGGTGGCGCTCCTGCATCGCTGAGGTGAGACAGAGCAACTCTCAGTCTGTGTCCCATACCCCCAAGTATGTGAAGCAGTGCAACGAGAGAGAGAAAGAGAGAGAGTTAGTTTTGTTCTTTTTAACGTTTCATGAATGCATTGATCAGTGAGGGTTTTGTTTTTTAACTTTATGCTGTTCATTCTTCCTAATTGTATTAATTTTGCTGGTTATCTCTTGCCACATTATAAAATACTTTAAACCTCCGTGGCTTCCAGCAGTCATTGATTTTGCCTGTGAATCTGCAGTTTGGTGAGGCTGCGTGGGCTTATCTCGTCAGACTCCGTGTTTGTTGGGGGCAGCTCAGCTGGGCTAGAGGATCCGCTGGTGAGGGAGCCACATGTCTGGCCAGTGGTGCTGACGTCAGCCAGGAGCTCAGCCAGGCCTCGGACCCCGTCCATCCGGACCTCCTCACCAGCTGGAGCTTCGTCACAGCATGTCAGCTGCTTCCGAGGCAGTTACTCCAAGGTTCTGGCTGTGGAAATGGCAGGCTCTGAAGGCCGGGCACAGCTTCCCTTCCTCCATCCCAGAGCCCCCCCGGCTCAAGGGAGGGGACATGGGCCCCACTTCTGGATGGGAGGAGAAGCACAGAATGTGCGGCTATCTTTAATTTGCCATAGTAATTTCTGCTCACAATGGAAAAACTGAAAAAGTAATAAAATATAAAGAAGAAAATGAACAGTTGTATCCTTGCTTAGAGCATTGCCTAACACAGTAAAATAATAGTTGTCATTGCTTTTATTATTTTAAATTGCTTTGTCTATTTTTCTTTCTTTACATATATGCATTTTCTCCAAAACTGAGATTTTACTTTCTGTAGAATGATGTTCTGCATTTTTAAGATATAACATGATGTTCTTGGTATTTTTACGTATTATTAAATATTCTTGGGTCTGTTATTGTTGTTGATTTGAGGTAAATGATATAGATATTTGACCTCATTTTCCTGGTGAGAAAGAGCCCCAGAGAAGTTGTGGGCGCTGAAGGGTGATTCTCAGGGTCTGACCACGCCAGTGCCAGCTGTGAAGTCTTGAGCAGGTGGTGACTTGTGCTTGGGGCGGGTTTCTTTCTCTGGGGGGTGAGGCCGGCGGTAGGACTGAGCTCGGGTGATGATCGGCGTGTATGACAGCTGACACGGAGCCAGGCGCAGAGTAAGCGTGCAGTTGGTGTTTGCCGTGGTTATTCTGTGGCTCACGGGATTTGCTCTGGGGCTTCAGTTTATACCTTCCAGGCATGGCTGTTGAAATGCAGCACATCTGCTATACTGTCATGAGGTCTCGTCTCCTTTGCCTTACAGAGAGTGGTGGCGTGAAGCTCAAAAAAATAAGAAGATAAGGCCTAACCCCTATGACACCAAAGTGAAAAAAAAATTGCGCAAGCTGCAGCTCACACCTGGCTTTCCCAACCCAGCTGTTGCAGACGCTTACCTCAAACCTGTGGTGGATGACTCCAGGGGGGCATTTCTGTGGGGGAAGCCGGATCTGGACAAAATTAGAGAGTATCCTTTTGCTCCTTAAAGTATAAAGGAGCACAGAGCCAAATAATGTGTTTTGTTTGAATCATAGGGAACTCTTGGATCGGTTTTTTCTTAATACTTTGTTTAAGATGCTCCTTTTTCTCTCTCCTTAGGTTTTTTGGTTTTTTGTGTGTGGTAAAATACACATAACAAAATTTATCATTTTAACATTTTAAGTGTACCATTCAGTGGCATTAAATATTTGCATATTGTTGGGCAACGTCACCACATCTATCCCCATTCTTTTCATGTGAAAAGAACTGAAGCTCTAGACCGTTAACAACTCCCCATCCCTCCCCTCAGCCCTTGGCAACCACAAATCTTTCTGTCTCCAGGGTTTTGAGGACTTGAGTACCTCATACCAGTAGAATCGTTCAGCATTGATCCTTTTGTGTCTGGCTTATTTCACTGAGCACAGTGTCCTCAAGGCTCGTCCATGCTGTAGCACATGTCAGAATGTCCTTCCTTTTTAAGGCTGAATAATATTCAGTTGTGTGGATATGCCACATTTTGCTTACCCATTCATCTGTTGGTGGATACTTGGGTTGCTTCCATGTTTTAGCTATTATGAATAATCTCTTTAGAGAGGATCTTTATTTGAAATAGATAGTGATAAGCATGTATAGATATGACCACGTAATTATTACTCATTCTGAAAGGATGGATGATTAGTTTTATTCTTTATTATTATTTATATGTTCCTTTATGCATATTTAAATCATTTTGATAGATACATAAATGTTTGCAATAGTTTTAGTCTAACTACAGTTTTTTTTCTCTTGAAGTATGTATGATATCTGAAACTTGTTTTTATTCTAGGTTAACCTTCTCTCAGAGTAACGAGTCTTTGGTGTCCTAAAATGAGAGTTGGGTATGTCTTATCTTAGAGGACATTGAACAGGAGATACTGCCACAGGATTATATTGCAGTAATTTGTTTTGTCATTCTGTTCTCTTACCACTTTATTCTTTATAAATATGAAAATCTTTAGAGATACAGGGAATGGAATTATGGGTGAGTTTTTTGCACCTTTTTATTTATCACTTGTTTAAATATCTTTAAAAACATGTAGAAGCCTTAACTGCCTGCATATTTTGTCAGCGTTATTTTGGGTGGAACAGGATGAAGACAGATGAGTCTCTGTTCCCAGTATTAAAGCAACTGAATGCCCAGCAGGTAATCAACTCTTTTCCTAAGTTCAGGGTAAGGAGTGAACATAGAAAGACTGCCAGTGGCAGCTATTAAAGATCCTTTGCTCTTTTATTTTAGAGCATATAACATACATTTTAAAGTTATTACACTTTTAGATAAGAGAACAGAGGAAAATAGAAGAAGGGGAAATGGCACTTTGTCTTCATTTCTCAATTTCACTCTTAGGGTTGGACTTCAGGTCTGTGAGTGTTTATTCTGACTTCGAGAAAAACAGGCTAATAATGGATTGCATACTGAGATGTTTATGGTTGACTGTTTTAGTTTTTCAGAGCTATTTTCCTTTAAAAAAAGTTCGGGAAGTGTCCAGTCCAAAGCAAATCCAAATCATTAAATTCTCTTCAAGTGCAAATGTGCCTTCATTCTATAAATGAATCATCATCACTATGGCACATTGGCAGGAGAGATTTTTTTTTTAAAGATTTTATTTATTTATTTGACAGACAGAGATCACAATTAGGCAGAGAGGCAGGCAGAGAGAGAGGAAGGGAAGTAGGCTCCCTGCTGAGCAGAGGGCCAGATGCGGGGCTCGATCCCAGGACCCTGAGATCATGAGCCAAAGGCAGAGGCTTTAACCCACTGAGGCACCCAGGTCCCCTGAGGAGATATTTTTGAGGAAAGATGAGGCCTTTGTATGGCTGTCCTGTGAGGTGGGTGTAGGTAATTGTGTCTTACTTTATCTTTGAGTATGTTCCTACCCCAGGAACAAACTCCAAAATATATGTACAGGTAAACCAGTTAGTAGAAATCAGACCATATCCTATGAAGTACATATATATATATTTTTAAATTTATTTATTTGACAGAGAGAGATCACAAGCAGGCAGAGAGGCAGGCAGAGAGAGAGGGGGGGAAGCAGGCTCCGTGCTGAGCAGAGATCCCGATGCGGGACTCGATCCCAGGACCCTGAGATCATGACCCGAGCCGAAGGCAGCGGCTTAACCCACTGAGCCACCCAGGCGCCCCTGAAGTACATATATTTAAACCTATTGTCATTAGGTTTGGTTAATTTAGAAAAAACATAAAACTGAGGTGGATGGCCTCTCTGAAAAAGTCTCCTTTGCTTACTTGATGACTTTCTATAATGTAGCCATTGTATGCCAGTAGCCAAGGAAAGCTTATTGGCTTCGTGACTGATTACTCTTTAATTTCAGATAAGTTTTTTTGTAATATGTTTCTTCCTTTACATTAAAGAAGTTAATATAAGTTTATTTCCCCAAAATTAGGAAGTGAAAAATGTGAATTAAAATGATCCATTATTTACTTTTTCTGACACAGATATTAACATTTAGCCTTATTTTCTTTTATTTCCCCCCTCCTTTGCACATATTTTTGTTATCAGACATAAATGCAATTTGATCTAACTCCCCCCTCGTACTTATTAACATAAGACTTTTTTGTCTGTATATTGCATGGTTTTCATAATTTCAAATGACCAGATTACATTGCATCAAAGAGATTTCACTTACGGGTTCAGTTCACTTAAGTGGACCCTTGATTTTCAGGTTTCCATACATAATGCTGTGATGAGCATTAGGCATAAAACTTTCTTCACACGTAACTATTATTTTAATAACATCTTGCTAAAAGTGGATTTGCTAAACAAAGGGCGTAACCATGTCCCAGGATGCAGTGCGGTTGCCTTCCCAATGCACCACACGATGACCGCGTTTTTAAGAGACGGGAAGAGGGGAATTTAGAAGCAGACCCCATGAAACCGTGCTGCTCCGAAAGAAGATGGGAGATTTGGTACCGAAAAGCCCCTGACCGACTCTCTGAGTACCTGGGAAGGGGGTTCTTATTGGAGACGGAGACGGGGGGCTCCAAGTCTGATCTAGAAAATAAAATTTATTCTCAGTAAATCCTGGGGGAGAGATCTGGCTTTTGAGAGATGAGGAATGCACATTCTCTGACAGAGTCCCCCAAAGCTGGTGACCAAGGTGGAGAGCTCTTTGATTTGCTTCCGAAAGTTGACTGGCCTGTTTTTTTTTTTTTTTTAATTTCATTTCATTTTTTTTAGACGCAGCTCCGAATTGATTCTTTCTTTAGATTAGCTCAACAGGAGAGACAAGATGCTAAGGGTATTAGGAGCCAGAGACTTAACAGAGCTGTGACATGTATGCTGAGAAAAGAGAGAGATGCAGCAGCCAGCGAAATAGAAGCCGTATCTGTTGCCATGGAGAACGATTTTGAGTTCCCTGATAAGGCAAAAGGAAAAACCCAGAAGAGAAGCATAGCAAATAAATGGAAAGAGTCATCAAGCCTGAAAAGAAAGAGGCTTTCAGATTCTAAGCAAGAGAGTGAATGCGGCGGATTTCTGGGGGGGGCCTGCCTCTCGCCATCTTCTGGGTCCTCCTCAGGTGAGGACTGTGAGTGTGTGTCTTCAGTGAATGGGCCGCAGGAGAGAGCGGCCCCAGAGGTACCCGCTAGCCGCCCAGGTCTGCAGAGCACAGCCACCCCTGCTCCTGCCGGGGACCAAGATGCCAGCAGCAGCAGCTCTAGTGATGACGGCGGACGGAGGTTCGCACCAGTTCTGGTGACCGCCAGATCTGTGTTTGGGAGGAGAAAGGGGAAGCGGAGAGGTACAAGAGGAAGAAAGGGAAAAAGCCAATTAATTTAAACCCATGTATTCTCCATCATTGGGTACAACTTAACATCTCGTAATGAATTTGTTGTGAGGAAGTAATATAATTAAAAGCATTTGCACGATTTTTGTATTGTGTGTTTTTTTAAACTATTGCAACACTTGACATTTATTTTTCCCACGTGTTACACTTCTCTAGTGTTTTACGTGTCATTGACTGTTGCCTTGTATTTAGTCTTTGCTGGTGTTTCTATTATCGTACAACGTCTGATGCTTTCTGACAGCATTAACAAAAAGAAAAAAGGATTTCTGTTGATCAGTAGTCACTGTCAATCAGCATTCCCTCTGACTTTCTGACCCAGATGAGAAGGGATATATCCGAATTTCTTATTCTGTATGAGTGGCTATTTCCCACACCTACATGAAGTCCTGCCCCCTGCCGCTTCCCATTTTTCCTCAGGGTCCACCTAAAAGGACAGCAGGAGGGAAGCTCACTGCTGCAACATACTTTGAAGAGTATGTTTGCTGCCGTTAATGGGAAACCTGGATGGGGTGCGTGATTTCCCCTGTGAGCCTTAACCGAATATGGAACCTCTGTGCCGTGATGTTTGTCTTTTAAAATACTTCCATTGTCACTAGCTGACTTCTGTGTAAATGGCTGTGGGGGCTCGGGGCTGTGGTTGAACCAGTGTAGGCGGGCCACGGTTAGGAGTGGCTTCCAGGGGTTGGTTGGTGTTAGCAGAGACGTTCCTTCCGAGTGGCCTAGTCTAGGTTAGTTTATCATTCCTCCAGCTCCCACTCTCAGAACAGAAATTCCCAAGATTCTGATTGCTTACAGTTACGAACAGTCTGAGGAGATCGTTGCCAATTACCTTGAGCTTGGGTTCGTTGGTCTTCAGAGCGACTGTCTACCCAAATGTGTGTCTTTTCTGACATCTTCGGTATTTCCATCTTTACTGATTCTCTGCCCTCTACCTTCAAATGGAAAATCTTCCATTCGTCTCCCTCCCGTGAATACAAAGCGCACATACCTTTCAACAACCTTGTACTGACTGCTGGATGCCTTTTTTTAAGGCTTTCATTTATATTTACTTTTCAGCCCAACTTCTCAGATACTTGGTCTATAGCTGCGCTTTTCTTTGCCTTTTTATTTATTCTTTCCTAATTGGAAATATCTCCTCATTTTCCACCAGTCTTCTCTAGCAGCTTGCTTCTAGAGTCAACAGTGACTTCCATGTAAATAAACTCAGATCTTTTTTTAATGCTGCTTCTCTCTGGAGGTATTTGAAGCAGAACACTTTTCTTTGGGGGATGGAGTAGGGAGACATTAACTTTTTCATCTTATTATCATTTTTCAAAGCTACTTATAATTGGGAGTTTTCTGCATTTATGTTTGTAAGTAATACTCGTTGAAATACAATTTTGTTGCCTTTCATAGACAGTTTACATTTGTTTTGCACCACACTAGTTGGGTAAAGGCTAAGCTGCTTGTAGCAAAGAGATGTTCATATCCAATGGCCTGCATAAGCTGGACCGTTATTTATCTCTTACTCAACAGGCTGGCCAGTCTGAGCTGGTTAGGCAGCTGTCCACCATGAGGTCATTCAGGGTCCCGGGTTCAGCCATCTCCTAGGCTGCTGTCTTGCTTGAATGGCCTAGGTCATTGCTATATCTGCATTTCAACCTGCTGGAAGAGGAAAGACCAAAGCCCTGGCAAGCAGAATGTCCTTTGTTAAAAATCATTTCTCCTGTTGGACTGAACCGAGCATATTCTTCAGAGTATGCTAGGAATATACCGCAATGTAATTTCTATCTGGGCTATGTACCCAGGAAAAGGAAAAAATGGACATACAGCTTGTGCCATAAATCTAGTATTTATAGAACATTTTGATATTTGTCCTTTTTACTCTTAACCCTCTGCCCAAGGCGTATCCTTTTTTACCATCGAAGAAACAAGCTTGGAGATACTGACTTAACCAAATTCACCCATCTAGTAGGAAAGTGTGACCTGAACCCAAATCTTTTTTTCCCCTCAAATCTTCTTCTGTAATTCAGGGTGCAATTTTACCTATAAAATAGGTTGCCTGTTTAAAACCATTAGCAGCAAAGTAAGTTTATCACTATCCAAAGAGAGTTGGTACTCATGGGTATGATGTAGGAGGACGCCCATCGTACACTTTTTCTATAAAATTATCTTTCCGCTTACTAATCTTTCTTCAGCTTTCTCTACCTTTGCTGTTAAATGCATCTGTTGGGTTCTTTATTTCATGTATTTTCAGTTCTATTCTCTTGACTAATTTTATAGATTCTAGTTCTTTGGTGTAATTCTTGTCATCTATTCTTTCAGTATCTTCATCACAG
Source organism: Taxidea taxus jeffersonii (assembly GCA_003697995.1). Lineage (NCBI taxonomy): Eukaryota > Metazoa > Chordata > Mammalia > Carnivora > Mustelidae > Taxidea > Taxidea taxus. The sequence goes on along the minus strand of RCUC01051040.1, from coordinate 3,461 downwards.
TTACTTTTACATCACAAACAATTCCAATATCTGGGTTACCTATGGGTTTGTTTCTGTTTTGTTTCTTAGTGTGGTTAGTAAACTTGGAGTGAATGCTGGGCATTGTATATAAAAGATTGTAGATATTTTGGGTCTTCCTCTGCAGAGGATTCCAGAAGTTACCCTTGCCAGGCAGCAGAGGGGAAGATCACCTGACTGTAACCAGGACCGAGTGGATTCAAGGCTGGCTTGCAGTCTTTGTAAGACTCCTTGTTCCCGTTTCTCCCCCTTACTAAAAAAGTAGTTTTTCAGGGGTAGCAGCTGGCAGGTGGGGTGTTTCTTATTGTGAGTTTTGCTCTGCTTTCAGCTACTGTTCATTGGAAAATCAGTCTCTTGCCCTAACATCTTATTGAGTAAATGTCTTGAGTGAAGCGTTGATGTTAAGTGTGGGGTTTATTTCTCTGTGCTTCCCAGGATCTTGGGCTCCCAATTCCTGGCAGCCTCGCCAGCTCCAAACCCCATTCTTTGTCTTCCCAGTTCTGTGCGATCACCTAAAGTTCTGCTGGCATCCTTTCTTGTTGTCTTCTCTTTGGCTTCTCAGCCTCTTTTTTTTTTTTTAAATTATTTTTATTAACATATAATGTATTATTTGCCCCGGGGGTACAGGTCTGTGAATCATCAGGCTTACATGTTTCATCGCACCCAGCATGTACCCTTCCCAATGTCCATAACCCAGCCACCCTATCCCTACCCCCCCCACCCCCCAGCAGCCCTCAGTCTCTTTTTTTAAATCAATAATCAGCAAAAACATGGAATTCTTGGCTGCCTTGGCAGCTCTCTCCTGACCTCTAGTGTGTGTGTATAATATGCTTTTCTAGTTCTCAGAAGCAGAGGTGTGCTATAAGCTACTTACAGGTGGAGACAGAAGTCCCATGTACTTTTCAAACAGTTCAGTGTAACTGAAACAATCATTGTCTTGTCAGTTTAAATGATCGATTTGGGGATTCTGCCTCTTAAGAAATCTAGCACTGAGGTTTCATGATCTTTTAAATAACTCCTTGAAAAAGACAGGTAATTTTTATTCACCAAATGATTCTTTATTCTTGTTTTAAAGAAAGCCAAAATAAAGAGAATGTACTCTGCCCAGAATTAATACTCTGCCCATGAATAATAGTTTTCATAGTTTAGGATTTTGCAGTTTGCAGAATTTTTTTTTTTTTTTTTGCCTACCATATTCCTCCCACAAATATATATTGAGTACCTTTTATATCCCTGTTTTATAGATGAGGAAGCCAAGAAGCACATTAAATAAATGCCTAAAATCACAAGCAAATTTAAAATCAGGCTCCCAGACTGCTAGTCCCATCCAATAGGTTAACGTGACCTCAAGTCAACTCTGTATAAAGTATTTCTTAGAAGCTGTACCTACCCTCCTCTAAGTTTATTTAACTTTGCAGTATTGCCCAATTTTGTTGCCTGTAATAACTCCTTACTAAGGACATTCTCAGTGGCCAGGGGGATTTATACGTGCGCGGAGATGCAGCCACGCGTGCACACGTGCAAGTGTCCAGGTAACAGACACCCTCAGCCCAGCCTTAGTAGGAAGGAATTGTAATTTGATGCCTGTGCCAAGAGCACGACTGCACACATTCTCTAAGTTTCTGGTGTGGCTGCCTGATTCGAAAAATGCTATTCACACCTAGACAGGTTACATAAACAGTACGCCGCCTCCATTTCACTGGACGTCATCGCTGTGGAGTCCTAAATAACTCCTGGCATTGACGTTCAAAAAGGGGTCACTTTGCTCAGATAGTCTTCACTCGCTTGTAGGAGTGGTTTATATTTCCTTGCTGGCTCTAGGTCTGTTCAGGAGACACTCGCACAGAACGGTCCCGTTCTTCAGCCCCTGGTTTACGGGCATTCCGGCTTCACTGCTCTGCACCCAGAGGCTGGGAAGCTGCAGCTGTCAGGATCCCAATCCCTCCTTCGAGACTCGCTGCCAGCGTGTACAGTAGTAAACTGCAGGCATGCTCCGGGGCTAACCTTTCCAGCACTCTCTGAGGTCTCTCCAGCAAAACAAAAGTTGTGAGTGATACTTGTTAAGCTTCTAGAAACTCAGCTAACCCATTTAAGTATATCCGGACTTCACATTTAAAAAAATGTTGACCTTAAGGTAGACAGGTGTAATGAAGGCTGCTTTTCTTTTTTCTTTTCTTTCTTTCTTTTTTTTTTTTTCCCGAGGGAAGAGGAGCTAAATTGGGAACAAAACGCACGTGACCACCTTGCTGTTGTTTAGCCAGTGACCTCAGGGACGGGGTGTTCCTGAACTTCACGCTTTCCTCACTCGTAGGCTGCAGGGGAAAATGATTTGTCTTCTGACTTACTGAGACGTACCGCAAAGAACACTGTGGTGGCTGTGAAAAGTGTTCTGGGATCCTGGGAAGAAAAGAGTGCTATATAAATTCACGGTAGTACTGTGATTATTTACAATGTGAACCCAAACTGAGGTGTAAGTTATCAAATCGTTTTTTCCCAATGTTAGAATAACTGCTCATTTAAACTTATTTGCATGATATACTTTATTTGAGAGGCACAACATACTTTAATTTCTTCTATTTTAAATGTATTTGCCGAGATGGTACGGGTTCTTTAAAGGGAAAGCTCCTCGAAAGGCCATTTGGTGGTGGGGCTATTAGACATTGGGTACTTACTAATGATGTGCTGATAGAAACAAGTGAACTTTGCATGTATTTTAGATTAATCCTATGGTTTTTCACTACACTGAACGAAATTCATTTTCTCCCAATGTTTTAATACCTCTTAAATGTGAAGATTGCTATCTGACCAGTCAATTTAAAGATGATGCCTTTCTTGGTGATAGCTGAGGTAGTCTCTTCCAGTAGCTTTCAAAACTTCTGACTCTGAAGCCTTTGTCTGAATTTTGATTTGTATTGAATAGCTTGTGTGTTGGGGGGGTCTATCTTAAATCATGATTTATTAATATGCAACATTTTAATAGAATTTTCTATGCTATGTTTGATGTTACTTAAGCTTTATTAGGTAAATATAAAAGCACTTAACACATGCTTTTGAATTAATTATTACCATTTGATATCTTAATGTATTATTTGCCTAGTTTTCAAGAAATGATCAAGAAAACATCAATATATAGCCATCTATTAGTTCCTTGCTTAATGGATCCAGGAGCTGAAAAAGGTAAATTATTTCATGTTTCTTTATATAATTTGACCAAGTCTAAGAAGACAAACAACTAATAGAATACAAGTGCTTACCTTCTCAGTGTTCCCTAACGTCTTAAAGAGAGCTAGGACTTATCAATTGCATATTGTATCTTGGCTTGTTTTTCCTAATCTGAAAATACCTATGATGTGAAATGTCTACTGCTATACTATGGCCCTGATGGTATGTTAGAGATTATTTTGACGAACAAATTAAATATACAGACTTGCCAAGTGTGTAGA
>RCUC01051025.1:0-12236 GCA_003697995.1 Taxidea taxus jeffersonii | reverse complement strand
GGTGAGAGGAGCCTCTGACCATACTGACCTCTAAGGAAGTCTCAATCAGGCCCATGAGGAGGCCCAGGGCAAGTGTCTGTCCCCCAAGAGCAGTCTGCCCTGGACAGACTCGGCCAGGCTGGTCTACACCTGCCATGCCTCGTCATGGGCTGGGAAGAGCCCGGGGAGGACATGGCCTCAGCATGAATGCATGCATCTGGGAAATGACTAGGGCCAGACTGCCTGGGTCCAGAGCCTGAATCCACCGCCTACTAGCTGCGGGAACAGGGAAACAGACCACTTTATATAGTTTCTTCATTTATAAAAGGATGACGTGAGACCTAGCTCACAGGATTGTTGTAAAAATGGTCCCTGCAAAGCACCAAGAACAGAGCTTTGGCAATACTAAGTTCTTAGGCAATATTCATTAGCGATCACTGTGGTCTGAATGTGTTCCCTTCAGAACACCTGAGTTGAAATCTTCTCCTTGAGGTGATGGGATTAACAAATGGGGGCATCTGGGAGGTCATTAGGTCATGAAGGTGGAGCCCTCCGGAAGAGAATTAGACACCTTTTACAAGAGACCCCAGAGGGCTCCCGCTCCCTCGCTCCCTCTGCCTTGTTCTAGAAGGACAAGTCTTCAACCCCACAGAGGGTGCTCACCTGGCCATGCTGACACCCTGGTCTTGAACACTTAGCCTCTAGGAGTGTTGAGAAATAAACTTCCGGTGTTTATAAGCTAGCCAGGCTATGACACTTTGTTTTGGCAGCCCAAATGAACTAAGACAACAATTAAGTAATTAATTAAAAATTAGTAAGTTCATGGGGCACCTGAGTGGCTCAGTCGTTAAGCGTCTGCCTTCAGCTCAGGTCATGATCCCAGAGTCCTGGGATGGAGCCCCGCATCCAGCTTCCGGCTCAGCGGTAAGCCTGCTTCTCCCTCTCCCGCTCCCCCTGCTTGTGTTCCCTCTCTTGCTCTGTCTCTGTCAAATACATAAATAAAATCTTTAAAAAAAAGAATTAAAAAAATTAGTAAGTTCTCAGTCAAAATTAACATATTAATATTAAGATGCTGTATCTCCCATCACTATGCCCGCCTTTGAAATTTTACCTTTCAATTGATCCTATTCGAAGACGTCTCATAGGCATTTCAAACAGACTGGCAGGAGGCTTCAAGGAACATGTCATACCCTTCCCTGTGGCTGGCATGTATTTTGTCTGGCACTAGAATCAGACACAAAGTTGTGAGCTTAAAGCCTACCATGTCGCAAACACCCAAAATGGTAGCTATTTTTACCATAAGCACTTCGAGAGGCATTCTCCAGCTCAACTGTTTCTTTTTATTCTTTCATTTACTCAACCTTCATTCAGCATCTGTGGGGGCAGGCGCTACGGAGAACACCAGAGAATCAAGGCGAATGAGCCTTAGCTCTCGCCCCCCACAAGACAAGACCAAACTCTAAGAGCCTCCACAAGACCAAACTCTAAGAGGAGTACATGTACAGGCATATGAAATAACTACCATGAAGGGTAGAAGATCATAAGAATTTTCTTTTCTTTTCTTTTCTTTTCTTTTCAAGCCGGCTCCATACCCAGTGCAGAGCCCACTGTGGGATCTGAACTCATGACCTTAACATGGAAGCCTGACCTAAGATCAAAAGCCAGATGCCTAACCGACTGAGCCAGCCAGGCGTCCCAACCACGAGAACTGTAGTTGAGGGCTGGATAAAGTGTGAAGAGAGCAGAGACGAGGGAGAACTTGCTTCCAGCCAGGCACGAAAGAGGACATTCATAAAGATAGAACGTTCACCTGGTTCCTAAATGCTGAGATCTAGAGCCACTGGGGCCAGGGCTGTGCAGAAACAACTCTTTGGAACAGAAGGATGTTGAGCATCATGTCAGTCATCTTTTAGGAACCAGCTGCCTCTCGAATTGTATTATAAATCTACATGGCAGAACTGCAGAGAAATCAGAAACAATTATACCTTCTAGCCTGTCATCTGATCCTTTGAGGCATTTTATAAACAAGGCTCATGGGACTCATGGAGAAGCACGACTGGGCCTTTTTCTTTGGTGGCAGTTCATTCACAGAATAATTGCATGAGGGGCCTGTGCCCATTAAAGAACTGATTCCACCCCTCAGGGGACTTGCCTCCTGTCTCCCCTTCAGCCTGAATTTGCTTCAAGTTGTGTTTTTCTTTTGATTTGTTCATATTCTACCTTCACAACCTCCCCCCAAAACGAAGCTTTTCCTAAAAAAAAAAAAGTGCAACCTAAAGGCTCACATCCCCTGTGTTTCTGTTCCTCAAAGCCTCCTCTGGGAGGCTGCCATGATTGAGATTTCCAGTAAGATGGGCTGGTCCTTGGTCACATGTCAATTGGGGTCCGTTTTGTGGAACAGCAAGGAGCTCTGGGGTTTTTTTGTCTATGTCAAATCCCCATGGGAGGTGCTGGCTGGACTGGCCTGGTGATCTTGTTTAGGCTTCCTGATTTGATTGTTGGCCGTCCTGGATCTAAAGTAGGAAAAATTCAGGGTAGCATGAGAGGTGAGGTGAGGCAAGAGAGGGCTCTCTTCCAGAGCTCCCTAGAGGTCCCGTTCACTGAGATGGGGAAGCCTGAGGGAGGAGTTGACTGGGGGAGGGGGAGGACAGGGGAAAGAAAGAAGAGTTCAGTCTTGGAAAGTCTAAGACTCCTTTTAAATCATCCAAGTGGAAACATAGAGTAGGCAGTTAAACATCTAAGTATGAAGTTCTGAAAAAAAGGTGAAGGTCAGATATATTATAAAGAGAGATAAATTTGGAGATCTTCAGGATATAGATGTTGTTTAAATCCATGACACTAGACAATATAACCAAGGAAGTCAATGTCTATATAGGAGTCCTAGAAACTTCCAAAGTTTAGAGGTCAGGGCCAAGATGAGGACCCAGCAAAGGGGATTAACAAGGAGTAGCCAGGGAAAAATTGAGGGAAACTTGGAGTTCTGGAGGCCAAATGAAGAAGTGTTTCAAGGAGGAGGAATGTTCAGTTGGAGTAAGTAGCTTGTAGATCAAGTATGGTGGGGACCAAGAACTGACGGTTAGATTCAGCAACATGGAAGTTATTGGTGACCTTGACAAGAGCAGTTTCAGGGAGGTTTTCTCTAGCTTCTGGGCCCACATTGGCACTGTGCCCGACGCCTGCCAAGTCTGGCCTCTGCTCTCTTCCTGGGCATCCTTCTTAGCTTTCCCCTGCAACAAATGCCCTTGAAGTCTCATTGTCACCACCCTGATTTTCTGTCTCTGGAAGTTTTGGAAGACATTACAGAAATTCTTGACCTTTTGGGGTCAAGGGCTTTTGGAGAAATCTATATAAATATATGTTCATTCTCTCGTGCATAACACATGCACAGTTAGTTATACTATGAGTTATAATTTCAGGGGCTCACAGAATCCCTCAGCCTTGATCCCAGGTGACTGAAGTCTTACTCTAGGCTCCTCTAATGAGTTTCCTTCACCTCTGGCAACACAGAGGTCCCGATACTGGTCATTTACCCCAAACCCAAAACCCTCCTTCGATCTTTGTTCAAATAAAATACCATTAGAGCTAAGAGGAAATAATGTTTTTATTACAATCTCTTAGGCAAACTTAGGACAAACACAAGTAGACATAGCAACCAATTCAAGTGTGTAGTGAATGGAATGATTTCACTTAATATTTCTATATTCATAACTCAGGTGGAGATCTGACCTCTTCTACTACTTACCATTATCTGGTCAGATAAGGGACAGTAAAATCCTTTATGTCAAGGATCAGAAACTCAATATCGTGGGGGCCAGGCACATTATGAAGTAGGCTGAAATTCATGGAAAACACCCAAGAGATAGGGTCTTGAGTGAACAGGACAGGTGCAGAGTACATACTTGGTTTAGAGAGAACAGCAGACTCTGCTCTGGCAAATGTTGGCATGAAAGAATTTCAGCTCATATTGCTAGAATTTCTAATTTAAAAAATTGTTTTAAGATTATTTATTTATTTGACACACAGAGAGAGTGCACAAAAAGGGAGAGTGGCAGACAGAGGGAATGGGAGAAGCAGGCTCCCAGACGAGCAGGGATCCCAATGTGGGGCTTGATCCCAAGACCGTGGGATCATGACCCGAGCCGAAGGCAGACAACCAACCAACTGAGCCACCCAGGCATCCCCAGAATTTCTAATTTTTGAAGATAATCTACAGTCTTGATTTGTACACAATGTAAACAAGATATGTAAGCAAGAGTCAGAATATACGTGTGTGTGTGGTGTGTGTGTGTGTGTGTACATTGTCTATAGGATTCCAAGTCATGACTGCACAGCTCGGCTGGATCAGAGGGAAGTCTAAAGTATTATTTTATAGATTGATTTTGGGGTGGAGTCTATTTCTTTCATTCACTTTTGTTCAGATTGCATTTTCTGGCTGTCACCAAAGCAATATTTCCAGGCCCACATAATTTCCAGAATCTTACCATGTGTACCAAGTAAACTTGGAATCCAGGCTGGCCTTTGTGCTTAACAGACAGACTTGGTGCCAAAGGACTTCCAAGGTCAAATCAAAGAAAGCAATGTGGTTTCTACTCGGTGCTCTCTCTTGTTCACCCTCGGAACCCAGCCCCTAGCTGTGAAGAAGCTGCAGCTAGTGCAGAGGGACCCCATGGACACATCCATATGGAGAGGGACCAAGGCCCCCATGCCAGCATCTGCCACCCAACATGCATATGAAAGAACCTTCAAGTGATGTTAGGCCCTGAACCTTGGAGTCGTCAAGCTGAGGCCATCAGGAAACACAGCCGAGCTGTCACTGCCGGGCCTTGTCCAAATTCCTGACCCACAGACTCTGTGAGCATAATAAATAGTGGTCTGATGTCACAAGGTTGGAGCGACTTCGTAGGTGGCCATAGTAACAGAATTACCATTTGCAAATATGAAAAGGGCTTCAGCCAATCCATCTGTGGAGCCCACCATTTAGGAACAGCTTCTCCCTCTGGAGTCTTTTCAAATCATGATTTTCTTTGGCTGATGCCCCACGGACTCTCCTCTGACTCTGAACCCCGGCCTTTCCAAGACGACAGCATGTGTGTTGATGGATGATCTTGTTGTTCTTCGTGGGCGCACAGCTGGCCTCTGGCCAACTTCGTGCTCTTCACCCCTTCCCCAGCACCTCCCTTGTCACACTCCAAAGCAGACTCCCGGCCGGCTCTGGAAAGAAGTCTGTCCTGGGAAGCCAAGTGCCTTTGCATTCCTTTCTGCTCTCTAAAACGAGCAGTTTTCTTCCTGTGGACTCGTGTCTCAAACTTGAAATGCTGCTCTTTTTGTTGGAGGGCCTTCCCCGACCTTGTCAGACAGACTCAGGTGTGAATTTTGCTTTGCCACTTAATTGTGAGCTGAGGACGGTGGACAAGTTGGGCTCTCCGTCTATGAAATAGGCGTCATCATACCTGTCTCCTAGTGCTGCTGGGGAGGAAGTAAGACAATGTTTGGAAAGTGCTTATGCCTATGGCTGGAACATAGGGCCTGGCAGACAGACACCACCACTGCCAAAAACAATACCACGCACACCGCAAGGATCACCCCACCCAATGCACTCATTTTGCTCGCCTACTACTAAGCACAACTCAAAGGCAGGGAGGGTAAGTCTGTCTTTGTATCCACAGCGCTCCCATCAGGTGCTCCGGAAATAGTAGACACAAATTTATTTTTAAAGATTTTATTTATTTATTCACTTGAGAGAGGGGGAGACAGTGAGAGCGAGTGAGAGCAAGGGGAGAAGCAGAGGGAGAGGGAGAGGGACAAGCAGACCCCAGCCTGAGCTCGGAGCCTGATGTGGGCTCGATCCCCCTGAGATCATGACCTGAGCCGAAATCAAGAGTCAGACACTCAATGGACAGAGCCACCCAGGCGCCCCAGTTAGACACAAATATTTTATGGGATAAGTGAATGAGTGAACATATGTGATCATATTTTAAAGCCACCTTCCATGCTCGATAGCTTTATGACAAGCTATTGTCATAAAGTTGTCATAATTATGACAACTCAAACCTAATGCAGTTTGAGTTCCTACGATGTGATGTCACATGCGGCCTTTAACCTCACCTCCCACCCCTGCAATCCCTACCTCTCCTGACCCCCTCTTCTCACTTCTTACTCAGCCCTCACTTTTTGAAGCTGTCCTCCAGCTGAGCAAAGTTACCATCCACCACTCAGTGTCACTTTTTCCTTGTGTTCTTAAGTTCATCTGTGTTTCAGCACCTCAAGAATGATTTGTGCTAATTTTAGATTGTATCCCTGTAAACTAGTGGTTCTACATGTGTGGTTCCCTGGACCAGAAGCAGCATAAACAGCGGGAAATGTGATAGAAATGAAAATTCTTGAGCCCCCACTTCAGACCCAGTGGTGGGTCTCCAGGGGTAGGGCCCAGCAATCTGTGTTTTTTAACATGCCTTCCAGATGATTCCGAGGCTCACTCGAGAGACCCACTGATATAAACCACACAGACATAGGTATGAAATAGTACCAGGGAAATGGGGAAATGGCAAACAGACACTTTTCTACCCTAGCCATTGTCATGAGGCTGTGAGGCTATGTGATATTCGTAAAATAAAATGTTGGCAGATAATAAAGAATTGGCAGGTGTGAGGGCAGCACGGGCAGGGGGGTGAACAGGAAAGGGCCAGCAGGACGGGGGTAGAGATGAGAGTGAATCTTCCAGGCAGCCCTCAGCTCAGAAGTGCTTATTCCTCTGCCTAGCATCAGGGAGGTTGGTAAAATCCTTCTAGATCCACAGCAGAATTGTGACCTTTCGATGACATCGTCCATGGAGTCGTGTACCACAGAAAAGACAGAGCAGTTGTGGCTGGAGGGGGCCGGGGCACCCAGGGGAGCTGGGAGTCTGTAGAGCCCTGAACAGAGCCGTGGTCCTCAGGAACATGCAGTGTTACAAACAGCAGGGTGGCCAGGTGCCTGCAGGGGGCGCCATTACACAGGGTACATGGCAGCAGCTGGTCTGTCTGGGACACCAGGGCCAGGACGGAATTCCAGGCAGACCCTGTCTCACTGGGACGCCCAGGCTGGCAAGGTGAGTGGGAGCACAAAGATTGGGGGCGAATCCAGTCCCCAGGAGGAGGAGTTGGCAAGGAGAGCAGCAGGATGGCTCCTGGACAACCTTCCATTAGGGAGGGCACTGGGGGAACATTTCATACTCTGTGGTTATGGAAACACACACACACACACACACACTGTACAGAAAACTAGCTGTAGTTCTTGTTCCTCAGAGCTCAGTAGCTCTCAGCAAATCATTTTGTTGCATTTAAAAGATGCACCACAGTTACACGCCATGATGTTATTTGACCCTCTCCCTTCACTCTTTCTGCAAAGCCTTGCTCTCCATGAAGACAACTATCAGGTGTTGCCTCCTCCTGGAAGTCTTCCTAGGCTGCTTGCCCCTTGTTCTCCTTTGCTCCTGCTGCATCTATCTCTGCATTGTGTTAAATTGCTTCTGGACACACTGCCCTCTCTAGACTGCGAGCCCTTAATAACAGGCTCTGTGCATTCAACTAATGCCAGCCTAGTCCCCGCATAACAGATGTTCAAGAAATCCTTCCAGAATGACCACATCCATCATGGCAGCGGGAGGGGCATCTCCCACGGGCAAGCCCGGCTGACAGCAGAGATCAGTCATGTTCCCTGGGCTCAGCACGACAGCTCCGTTGGACATCACACCTCCTGGAGGCCGGGGGCTCCCTTCATGGTCCGTGAGCTCTGGGCTCTCCTTCCCTCCTGCTCTGAGAGAGCAGCCACAGAGACAGAGGAGGCCAGAAGGCAGAGCCCAATAAGGTGCAGCCTCATAGGGGCCATGAACTTCACCGCTAACACCCCCAGCAGAATGGGGCCCCAGGCTCAGAATATCAAATCTCTTTGGCTAAACGTTTGCCACTGATCTGGAGTTTCCTGTCCTCTGCCGGGTTACTTCTCCATCCCCCAACCCCATGGCTAATTTAAGCTACCTCCCACCGCCAGGACTCTTAGAAGGAAGGAGGTTCAGGTGAAAATCAGCTGCATTCAATTCATCTGAGCAGGTGGGCTGCTTTCCTCTTTGCCTTCCTATTCTGTGAGAGTTCCCTTTCATAGGGAGGATGTGCATCTGACCTGCGTGACAGTACTTTCTCTTTCCCCCAGATTCATGTTAAGGGCTTTGCTATGCATTTAAAAATGGATCAATGACTACAATCAGGTTTTATTTTTAAAGTTGGCATTTTTAACATTTGCTAGAATGTTCTCAATGAAGTCCAAATAACTGTAAAGTTGGGATGGTAGAAAACGTAGAAGATGAGTCTCCCCAGCCACATCGCACTCCCCAGCTTGAAGGGACTAGGGCTGTTACAGACTGAACATTGTGCCCCCCCAAATGCACATGCTGAATTTCTCTCTGTGTCTTCCCAAGCATACTCACTGGGGAAAGACTTCATGAGGATACAGCAAGGCCTTTTACAAGCCAGGAAGATGGCCCTCACCGGGAACTGAACTGGCCAGCACTGTGGTCTTCCCAGGCTCCAGAACTGTGGGGAAAGAAATTTCTATTTAAACCACCCTGACTTGTTAGGGCAGCCTGAGCTGACCAAGACAGGGACAAAGTTTGGAGTGAAACAGGGCCCAGCTCTGAAGCTGCCTTCCTTCTGGCATGTGAAGAAGCAGGCTTGGGGTTTCCTAGCAGCCTTAGGGGCGAGTAACTGTAGCAATGGCCAGGCAGGCCCCGGTAGAGGCCTGGGCACAGACTCCCAGATCCCTGACGCAGGCCCGCCTGCTAACCGGGGGTGTCCAGTAGCAGCCAGACCGTGGCATTTAGCCCTGCAATGAATTTCACCCCCGACCAGCCTACGTCAGACCCTCGCTACAGAACCACCTGAAGCTAGCTCTCTTGGGCTTTTTGAGCCAAAACACTGAATAATGGGTGTGTGTTAGGGAGAAGCAGGAGACTGAAGAGGTTGCACATGCCATCAGCAACCTTCAGTTCCCCCCTTTCCTCCCCACAGTCTGACCAGTGAGTGGTAAGGAGGATGGGAACCTTGACTACAGCTTTGGCATATTGCTGGAGGCCAACATCTGTTCCAAAGACAAGACAGCATCCCTTTCTTTCACTACAAGGCCAAGCCCTGCCCCTTAGCTCTGCCACCCAGCCAGATCCCCACATCAAGGTGGGGATGAAGTCAGGCCAGAAACATCATTACTATATATACTTTAAAGAGGAAATGATTGCAGAAGCCCAGTAAAAACAGGTTCCTATCCATAGTAGATGTGGAGTTCACACAGAAATTTTAGAGAGGGACCCCTGCAAAACAGCCAGGAGCTTCTTGTTTTGCCCCATCTCCCATGGATGGCCCGACCCGTCCTAAGCTCTCCAGGGAGCCAGCGGCCAGGGGGTCAGGGGAGCAGATGGTGACCCAGACTCAAGGAGCAGGGAAGGAATTTCATATTGTTGTCCCAAGGGCTCCTTTTCCTCAAAGGAGACCTGCGCCAGAGAAAACTAGGTCACATAGCAGCAAGAGACATGATTTTCAGTAGAGGAAAGGGAATTTCAGACAAGCATGCAGACTTTCTGGAGCTCAAGTCACCTGGTTTGGAGGAGCTTTCATGTCCATTTTAGGGAAAGCCATGTGGTGTATTTGAAGGTGCACTGGACCAGAGTCAGGACAAGTGGGTTATAACACCCAAAGGATGGCTTACTGGCTATGCCACCTCAGATTGGACAAGTCTCTAAACTTCTTGAGAACTCTGTGTCTCACCTCTTCATCAGAGAACACATCCTGTGATAGAACTGTTGAGCCCTCTGAATCCCTCAAAGAGACCATGTCGTGAAAAGCAGGCAGTAGTTCCTTGGGCTGCAGGAAGCAAATGCCACTCTGAGCAGACCACAGTCCTATCCCCTGGGGATGCACGCGATCTGGCCTTGCTGTTCCACACCGGCTGGTTACCATGTCGGCAGCCACATCGCTGGCTTGCAATCCTGCGGAGAACACGAGCCAGTCTACCCTCCCCACCAATTCATCCCTCCAGGCCAGGCCGACAGCTCTCCACCTTGTGGATCAAACAATGCAGCTGCATGTGGGCAGAATTGCACTGTGAAGCCGCCAAGCATCAGCCAGGAGGCCTGGTCTGTGCAGACCAGGGAGAGAAGAGCCAGGAACCTGGGATCTGAAGCCACAGATTTGAAGAGGGCTGTTCTAGGCGCACAGTGTGGAAGAGCCCGCCAGCCATCACCAGCCTCAGAGTGATAGCTGCTTGTTGTTATGATTATTCCCTGAGTGCTCGTTATGGGCCTGGTGCTGTACCAAGTTCTTCACAAATATTTCCTCTTTCAGTCCTCTGAAAACCTACAAAGAAATGCTTGCCGTTCTACCCGCAGGAAACCCGGAGCTCAGAGAGATTGGGTAACATGTCCAGGTGAGAGAGCTGGAATTCAAGGCATGAGATTGAGCTCTCTACATCATTCCGTGAGGTCCACTCTATAGCCGGATTCAGATTCACCTATGAGACTTGTTGATACAAGGACTTCTGGGCCTCAGCCTCAGAGAGTCTGGGGAGGGCCTGAGAATCTATATTTCTCATAGGTTCCCTGGTACTGCTGCCGTCCCTGGGGAGCAGCATGGAGAACCCATGTGCTATGCCTTGTGCCTCTCCCACCGTGGGAGGTTTTTTCTTTTGCTGTCCAGCAAAGGAAACCCATCAGCTGCTGAAAGGCCCCACCTGTCTTCAACATCCTCTCCAGAAGTGAATTTCCTCATTCGGAAGCCTCACCTACACCAGATTCAGCAAGCATCGGGGCCATCATCTTTCCGGAGAACTGGTTGCCAGCTTTCTCTCAGCTCCTCATTCACCAGATGCATGACTAGTGCGGTCATCAGCCTTAGAAGTGCCAGACTCTGGAAGGATGCTCTTGCAGAATCTCAGAACTGGAAGGGACCTCAGGGACTCTCCTCTGCATCCTCTTTGGGGTGTCGACAGACCCTGCAGGGCAGGTCGTCAGTGATTCCCGGGGCAAGGAGGGCGTTCTGTGGTAGGAGACACAGTCTTGGGAGTCTGGTCAAAGGGTCTTCAGTGGCTCTGTCTTCTGCTCTCTGGCTCTTCACATCTGGTTCAGCCCTCCCCACTCGCAAACGCTTGCATTTCCATCTTAGCCTCCTACAGCAGGTTCAGTGTAGTGAAATAAAAGAGATATCCTAACTTCTAACATTCTAACTTCCGCATAAAGGTCCTAGATACAGGACTAGAGTCAAAACCCAATCTTCACAGAAGACAGCAGAGTGCTCCAAGGACAAGCTTTTCCTGCTTGGCACATTTCTGAAATACCAGCTGACATCCAGTAACGAGAGTTTGTCATGAGAAGGACAAGAAACACTTTCAATATTTTTATGGACTTCAGACAGACAGAGATACAGACACACAGAGTCACTGAGGACTTCACATCTGAGCCCATGTGTCCTCATCACTCCCATCAGGCCACCACCAGGGAGGCTCAGTGTCACTGCAGGGCAGGGGTGAGGGGCAACCCCCACTCATATCCCTAGCAGTGTCATCTCCACTCATCTCCACCCCACATAAGCCTCTTCCTCCCCTGCCACACCTGGACCTTGTGTTGACCTGGAGCTCTTTGAGCAGAAGGCCCATGGCCACTCCTAGCTCTTATACACCACACCGTAACCTCATATCTCAATCTTCCTCCTTCCTGAACATTCGCTTTCATGTGTGCACCTCACCTGTTCAGCTTCTCCTCTGAAGCTCCCACTCCTGCGTTCTCCCCACCTCCCATCTTGCAGCTTGCCTTCACGGGCTCCACACCTCAGTGTGGATCCCATGGACCATCACTAGCTTTCTGGTTATACTTCCAATTCTCCTATCCTGTTGCCATTATTTTGGCCTTTACCTGGCAGAACCCCAACTCTGGATGACTTAGGTCCATCTAATTTCTCCCTTCTTATTCTTGGACTTCAAAACATGGCAAGAGACTGCCATTACTCAAGGGCAGATGGAGGTCATTGAAGATGAATACAAGGTCTCCAATTCCAAAGTGCTATCTGTGCTACCTGACAAGTCTTTTATAGGCCCCTAGTGAGCAGCTCAGTCCCAGGCCATGGCTATCACACACAGAACGTTGGTACCAGTGACAAGATCGTCCATTCCTCTGGACCATGTTGAATACAGGGCTGAGAGCAGGGCTGGCATTTCTTTGCCAAATTCAAAACTATACACCC
>RCUC01050959.1:0-15540 GCA_003697995.1 Taxidea taxus jeffersonii | reverse complement strand
TTCTGGTCTTCATTCTTTGGATATTTTTAATTGACTTTTGCAAAGGCTACGACTTCCAGTAAAATAGAGAGAACAACCATCCTTAACTGGTTACCGTTCTTAGGAAAAAAAAAAATCCCATCTTTCACCGTTGTGAGCTGTAGATATATCTAATTTTGGTAGATGCCCTTTCAAAATACTGAAAAAGTCTTTTCTATTCCTAGTTGGCTGGGACTGTATATCGTGAGAAGAGGTTAACTTCAACCTATGCTTTCTCTGTATCCACTGAAATAATCGTCTGGTATTTCTCCTTTATTCTGTTAATACAGTTCCCTTTTCTAGTTCTGATCTCTTAATTCTGACATCTAGGGAATTTCAGGATTGGTCTTCATTGCCCTAATTCCTGACACAGGGTTACACATTCCTTCTTCTTCTTATGTTTGAATTACTCCCTAGACATTATAAATATTATATTACAGAGACTATTACACTTCTCTGAAGAAGTTTATGTTTCTGTTTTACCACACAATTAACCTCATTGGACACAAAATGCAAATCCTATCTCTCAGGTGGCAGCAAATATCTCAGATCAGTTCCTTTACCTTCACTGGGGCTTATGGGCATGGCTCAAGGGTCAGCCAGAGATTTGGGCAGTTTTTACACTGAATTTTGTGGCTCTCCCTCGCTGCCTCTCCCATTTATGATTACCCCCCTCACTTTCCAGTGGCAGTGGTTGTCCCAAATCTGTCTCCCTGGTTCTTCAAGGAGGACTATAGGGTTTTCTATCATTTTTAGTTGTCATGCTGTGCAGCTTAAGCCTGCCCTCAATGCAAAAACAAGACATATGGGAAACTGTGCCATTCACATCATTTTTTCCCAACTAGCTACTCCCCAGCAGAATCAGCCTACATGTGTTTGCTTATGCTCGTTCACCAGTACATTCAGGTTCCCTCTCCATTTCCCGCCAGATCTTATAGCTCTTTTTGTGCAAGACTTGGTCCAGTCAGAGCCAACTGGGCACCAAAAGAAACTCATGTCTTTCAGGTCCAAGTATGTGTCTTGTGATGAACACATTGCCATATTTCTTTACTAATCTGTCAGTCTTCTTTTAACTGGAGAATTAAGTTAATTTAAATTGACCGATTGCTGAAATATGTCCGTTTATTTCTATTATCCTTTTATTTTTTCATTCCTTTCTTTCTTTTTTAGACCTTTCTTTCTGATGCACCTTTTTATCTTTCTTTCTCTCCTTCCTTTAGTGCCTTCAGTAGGATTGAGTGAGATGGTTTTGCTTGTTTTCCCTTTGTTCACCCTTCCCTCAAATTTGGAAGCTACATGTCCTCTATTAACTTGATAGTTACTCTATCTATTTTAATAATCTTTCAACACCCAACTAAATACAAGGTTAACCAGTATTTTCAGCTGGAGAACTGTGCTGTAGTGCGGATGGCCACAGGGGTAAGATGGTGACCACCTTTTGGGGTATCTGATTTTCCTTCCTTGGGTGTTCACTGAGTTTGTGATGAGGGCACAGTGGCACTCTGCCTTCTGGCTGGTAATGATGAAGGGTCAAGAAAGAACAGAAGTTGAAGTTGGTACCTGCCTCATCCTACAAAGCACATACTGATTACATCCTTGGACACCCAAGATGCCTGGAATGAGTTTGGCATCCAGGGTCCGTTCTGCACTAGTTGACATCCAACCTAGAGACAAGAGGCCAGATATGGAAATCCAAGACCACCCTAGCCTTCCTCTCTCCTCAACCCTTAGACCAATGACTATTTGCTTTCAGTCTGGTAATAAGGGGAGAAGATCCCAAGAGGACATGGTTTGTCCAGTCCTCAATGGGCAGTTTCCCACTGACACACTCTCTTTGCTCCGTTCTCACCTGAAACACAAGAATAAATGGAGATTCAGCAGTTGAGAGAATGGGTTCTCTCCAGCCTGTCCCTGAATCCATGGATTCCCTGAGGCTTAATCTTTTGTCTTCATTTCTGTCCTTCTGTCTCCCTCTCCTATCACTGGTCCTTGGTCATGAAGCTTATCTCTTCTTCCCGAATTCTGGAATCGTGCCTTCCTAAAATAACCAAACCCACAGCCTCTCATTTGAGCCTTAGTCTTCACTATCCAGTATCTTCCCCATTTCAACCAGACTCCTCAGACTGGACTGAGACACAAGGGTGTCACCCACTGTCATATATCTCACTCTGTATGAACTACCACAGGGATACAACCAGAGGTCACAGCTGGTATCTCCCATCAGGAAATTATCTTTCTTATAGGAACTGGACCTTCTAGAGAAGACACATGGAGCAGAGATTGCTGGAAAAAAAAAAATGGGCATGCCAAGAATCATTTGACTTCCCAGTAAGGAAGCTCCTTTTTCTGCAAGGAAATAAAAGTACCTAAAAGGGTCTGGTCCAGGGGCACCTGGGGGGCTCAGACATTAAGTGTCTGCCTTCAGCTCAGGTCATGATCCCAGGGTCCTGGGATTGAGCCCCACATAGGGCTCCCTGCTCAGTGGAGAGCCTGCTTCTCCCTCTGCCCCTGCTTGTGTTCCCTTCTTGCTGTGTCTCTCTCTGTCAAATAAATAAAATTTTTAAAAAAAGAAAGAAAAGAAAAAAAACAGGGTCTGGTCCAGAATGAAAGCAATTTTGTTTTTGTTTTTGTTTTTGGGTTTCGTGCAAGTATCCATATATACTTTATTTACACAAAGTATTGTCACCTCTTGAGTCTCTGTGTTTAAGCAAAAGTGTGTGGCCAGGCCAGTTGCACCACACCTCAAGACCACCCAACTGAGGACATTCTTCCAAGGGACACTCAGGCTTTGGCAGAGCTGGGCTTTTTGTTTTAATAAGTAAATAAGTAAAGACTCAAGTAATAAGTAAAAACTTACACGAAGTTTTAGTACAAAACTTATGATAATATGTTTTAAATAAACTTGATAAGTTTAAATTGTAAAATAGGTAAATAAGTAAATATTTAATAAGTAACTACTCAGGAGTAATAAGTAAAAACTCAATTCTAATAATAAGTTAGTGGGGCACCTGGGTGGCTCAGTGGGTTAAAGCCTCTGCCTTCGGCTCAGGTCATGATCCCAGGTTCCTGGGATTGAGTCCCGCATCGGGCTCTCTGCTCAATGGGGAGCCTGCTTCCTCCTCTCTCTCTGCCTGCCTCTCTGCCTGCTTGTGATCTCTGTCAAATAAATGAATAAATAAATAATCTTTAAAAAAATAATAATAAGTTAGTAATAAGTAAAAATAAGTAATAAGTAATAACTCAATTCTAATAAGTAAATAATAAGTAAAAACTCAATTCTAAAAATACATGCACACTAGCTGGGGAGAAATTGAGTTTTCCAGCAATGGAACTCAAAATTCCAAAATGGAAAATGTGCAAAGTGAGAGCCGAGATACACTGTACCCCTTAGCTACACCCCAACTCCAAGCTTTGGCCTCAAAGAAGGGCTGTCCTGGGCACCTGGCCTTCTCATCCCCTAGCTCTGGGACACTTCCCTCTTATCTGCTGCTGGTCCCACATGGGGATAGGCAAAGTTTGGTTTTTGGTCAGAAGCCAAGAGCAGTTGAAGAAAAAAAAAATGAAGGGGTGATATCAACTTGCTCTGCACAGAGGACTGGCAAGGAAAGCTCAGAGATGAATAGTGTTTGGGTTAAAACTACGTTATTTGCCAATTTAGTTCTCTTATCTTTCACTCTCTTGGGCAGATCCCTGAGCCCAGCGAGCAATGAGAAGCCCTTTGGAGGTCTGGATGTTCTGTTCTCCAAAGCCTCCTCTCCATCATCTTGTAACAAGAAGAAAAGCATCTTTCCTGTTTGGAAAGTGCAAAGCTCAGATCACAAGCTGTTTCCTGGCCCAAGTTATCAATACAATCTGTCCTCTGGGGATATCTCAGCCATACATAGTGCTTTGTAGTAGAGGGGAGAGAGGTGCCTATCAAGCTGTCATTTATTCTGAGGAAGAACAATACCACTGAACTTCAAATGTCAGTATCAAAGGCTCACCAAAATCCTGTTATTCATTCTCTCAAGGAGGGAAATGCCCAGAGAAGTTCTCTCATTGCAGAACTGCCCTAATTATGGTACAGAAATCAAACTGGACTAAGAAACACAAAATTATCCATGCAAATTTAGTAATACCAAACATCCACTCCTTTAATGGAGCTGACCTACAGTCAAATCAGCACACAAAATTTAACATACAATTTTGATGAAAATTTGCCTCTAAAGCACAATATCTGGTAGTTAATAAGGCCAGCTGCCTAAGCTGTCCTTAAATGTATTCAAAACTAGACAAAATAAAAAGGCAACTATAAGGATATAGAAGAATCCCATCATTCATATAATGATTTGAAGAATGTACAAAAACAGAAAGTATGGACCCATTGGGTCTTCTACAGGAGCTGGGTTGTCCAAGAGCAAATGGTTACATTCTCCGGGATGTTGAGAGAATCCACAAATGAATCTCAAGAGAACTCTAAAACAACCAAGGGGCTTGATGGTGGCATATCCACAGAGGCCCATGACAGAAAGAACATGTATATGGTGGATACACAGCCTCATGGAGGTTGAGAACCACATCTCCATCTGTGGTCCCAGATGCCTACAGACACCCATGCTTATCATGGGGAGGGACAGAGAGAGATGCACCTTGGTTTCCAAGCACTTATGAACATACCTAAGGGTCAGAAGGAGGTATCTAGAGCCAGGGCTCCTTCAACTCTATAGATTCAGGTTTAGTTTCAGCAATTATTTTGCTATACTTACGGGACTCAATTACATTCTCCACACTGGAGAAACTTAGGGAAGGGCAAATTGCCTGCAGGTGGAATGCAGGCAGGGCAGTGCAGCCCTAGATTTTGTCTTGCCCAGACACAGCCTCCTCTGATTGACTGCATCACCAATGCTGGGCCTCCAACAGCATCCACCTTACTCTAAACCAAGAGAGGGACATCTCTGGGTTCCTGGCTTTGAGAAATCAGGATGAGGCACTCTGGCAGGATCATCTGCTTATTCATTTCATAGCTCAAGGGCCTCTGAAGGTTTGAGAATGACCTATCCAAGAATTGATAGGTCATTTGGGCACCCACAGAAAAGCACTCTTCTGAAGGGTCAGAAGATGGAAATTCTAGTTCAACATTGACTTTATCACCAAGAAGGACAGGGATTGAGGCCAAAACTCTGATACCCAGGTGAACATGAATGTGAAAAATGAGCTTGGTGCTCTCAAGTATATTCATCAGAGGTTTGGTTTTCCTCTCTAGAAAAAAAGAGGAAAGATGCCATGTTTCATGATTTTGGATAAACCCTCCTGGATTTCCTATATTTAATGCCTTGAAAGAATCTAAGTCTTCACCCCAGTGAAAAAAGAAAGACATTTTCAGATAAGTAAAACAAGGGCACAGAATCACATTATTTTAACTCATCATAATTTTTATCATAGTAATACATGCATATTGCTTTTAAAAGCCAAATAAAATTTTTAGAATGCATAACTATAAATGACAGATTCCTGCCCATACCATCTTCTCTTAGTCCAATCTTCAGATCCATTCAGGAAAGGTATTCTCTATTTGCAGGAATCCCCATACCTCTCTCCTGAGCTAAGCCTTATCCTGTGACTCCTGGGTCTTTTTCTTTTTCTTGGTCTATTTCCTTTTCTAATCCACTTCTAAGGGGCCATCTAATCATCTAGGTATACATGTCAAAATACTTCATGGTTTTCTTTTCCTTTAGTGCAATCACTTCTTCAGAATTTGCAATATTCACTCTACTTTCCCTACTTGGTATCAGCCCCCTAACAACATCTTAGTCAAGGAAATTCAAGTCACTTTCTTGTCACTTTTCACAGAATGTTTGTTGGGGGGGTGGGGGCGGGGAAATGATATTTTGGTTTTGGAAGCTGTTTCCTCTTTCTTACCAGACCTGGTGCCAAAATGTTGCAAGCAAAGAGCAAGAATAGGAAAGGCAGAGCCCCTCTCAGGACACTGGCTTTGGGTCTGCAGGGAAGATGTTCTGACACTCCTGGGTGTAGTCTGGTTTCATCAGATTTCAGTAGGTGGTGTGTGTGTGGCTGTTGGGGAGGGTATGACGATCAGCATCACCTTGCCTCTACCCATTGTTAAGCACCCCCAGAGGGACCTGAGTAGTTCCCAGACTCGAACTCTTTCCAAGGTAAACCATATCATCACTTGACCTATTGCTCCCTTGGAGAAAAGTTCCATGGTTCCAAGCCTTCTGCCAACCCCAGACTTCTTTACATGTGTCATGAGAGCTTCTGGAATTATCTTCTACCCTCCTACATATCTCAAAATTCTGAGTGGGAGTGGGAGTTTCCACCAACTGCTTCTGAAGAATATTACCACACAGTCCCTTCAAGCTCTGCTGGTGTAGGGAATGCTAGAAGAGTCTTCTGTCTTCATATATCTCTAGAAAAGCCCACACTTTCTAGGCACTGGGAACTGGGAAGAGGTTATTGGGAAAAGCTATAAGCAGAGCCATAACCTTGGAGAAGATGCCTCTCTCTTCTGGATTCCTAATGGGATTTTGAGCCTATTTTAGGGACCAGGATGCTTACTATCGTGAATTTCCCTGAGCTCTGAGAAGGGGAGGAGGTCAGTTCCCCAATCATTCATTTATTAATTTATTAACATGTATTTTATTCAACATATATTTATTCAATATGGACACTGCACCAGGGACTGGGAATATAGTGGTAAACTAGACAAATACCTCTTCCCTAGAACTGAGGACTTTATAATGTAAGGAGGAAGTAGAGATAAGAACAAATAAACAAGCTCATTACAATTATGTGAAGGAAATGGTAACAAATGGGAGAGAGAAAATTCAGGAGGTAGAAGAAGGGGTTTACTTTGGACATGGTGCTTAAGGGAGGCTTCTTTGAGGAGGTGACATATAATAAAAGCAGAGAATAAGAGCAAACTAATGTACATATAAGGATGTGCACAAGCACAGCATATGCAATGGTCCTAAGGCTATAAAGAATTTGGCATATTCAAGGAACTGAAAATTGGCATGACCGAGAAGAGTGATAGGGAAAAGAACCACCTTGGAAGGTAGAGGAGTTGGAGGCAACGGTCAGGTCATCCAGGAAATCCTTAAAACTGTGGAAGGGAATTTACATCTTCTTCTAAGTGCAAATGGAGGCACTGAAGGAGTGAACATAGAAATGACATAGTTTAAACTCAAAGCAAAACTGTAGTGAGATACCACCTCATACCAATCAGAATGGCTAAAATTAACTGGTCAGGAAATGACAGGTGTTGGCGAGGATGTGGAGAAAGGGGAACCCTCCTACACTGTTGGTGGGAATGCAAGCTGGTGCAGCCACTCTGGAAAACAGTATGGAGGTTCCTCAAAAGGTTGAAAATAGGGCTACACCCAGCAATCGCACTACTGGGCATTTACCCTAAAGACACAAATGTAGGGATCCGAAGGGGCACGTGCACCTGAATGTTTATAGCAGCAATGTCCACAATAGCCAAACTATGGAAAGAACCTAGATGTCCACCAACAGATGAATGGATAAAGAAAATGTGGTGTATATATACATGGAATACTATGCAGCCATCAAAAAAACAAAATCTTGGGTGCCTGGGTGGCTCAGTGGGTTAAAGCCTCTGCCTTCAGCTCAGGTCGTGATCTCAGGTCCTGGGATCAAGTCCCACATGGGGCTCTCTGCTCAGCATGGAGCCTGCTTCCCACCCACCCCTGCCTGCCTCTCTGCCTACTTGTGATCTCTGTCTGTCAAATAAATAAATAAAATCTTAAAACAAAACAAAACAAAATCTTACCATTTGCAACAATGTGGATGGAACTAGAGGGTATTATGCTGAGCGAAATAAGTCAATCAGAGAAAGACAATTATCATATGATCTCTGATATAAGGAATTTGAGAGGCAGGGCAGGGGATTGTGGGGTGTAGGGAGGGAAAAAATGAGACAAGAAGTGACTGGGGAGAGA
Organism: Taxidea taxus jeffersonii; assembly: GCA_003697995.1. Classification (NCBI taxonomy): domain Eukaryota; kingdom Metazoa; phylum Chordata; class Mammalia; order Carnivora; family Mustelidae; genus Taxidea; species Taxidea taxus. Next base: position 7,561 of record RCUC01050959.1, on the reverse strand, counting down.
GAAAAACCATAAGAGACTCTTGATCTCAGGAAACAAACTGAGGATTACTGGGGGGTGGGGAGGAGGGACGGGGTGGCTGGGTGATGGACGCTGGGGAGGGTATGTGCTAGGGTGAGTGCTGTGAATTGTGTAAGTCTGATGATTCACAGACCTGTACCCCTGAAGCAAATAATACATTATATGTTATTTTTTTAAAAAGAGGGGCACCTGGGTGGCTCAGTGGGTTAAAGCCTCTGCCTTCGGCTCAGGTCATGATCCCAGGGTTGTGGGATCGAGCCCTGCATCGGGCTCTCTGCTCTGCGGACAGCCTGCTTCCTCCTCTCTCTCTGCCTCTCTGCCTACTTGTGATTTCTGTCTATCAAATAAATAAATAAAATCTTTAAAAAAAAAAAAGAAAGAAATGACATAGTTTAGATTTACATTTATCCAGATTATCCTGACTGGCTCACGGAGACCGGATTGAATGGGCAGAGGGTAGAACAGATGGAACTCACCAGTCTGGAGTCTGATTTACAGCACCAACCAGCTATGGTGGCTGCCTGGTTTGGATTGGAGAGTGGCAGAGAAGCTGAAGAGAGATGGGTGGATTGGAGATCTTTGAAGGTAGATTTCTTTAGAGATGGACTTCATGGATTAGAGGTAGGGCTTGAAGTAAAGGAAGAATCAAGGGTGACTCCTAAGTTTCTATCTTGAGTAACTGAGATGGAAAAGATGGGGTGTGGGAATGGGTATGTCTGATTCCTTCAAAATTCATATGGTGAAATCCTCACATCCCATGGGATCAGATTAGGAGGTGGGGGACTTTGGGAGGTAATTAGATCCTGAAGGCAGGGCCCTCATCAACAAAACAGACAGCCATATAAGAGAGGCCTAGGAGACTTTCTCCCCTTCCACCATGTGAGGACACGATGAGACGTCTGCAACCATCTGAGGGCCCTCACCTGACCATGTTGGCACCCTTAGATCACACTCCCAGTCTTTAGAGCTGCAAGACATAATGTTTGTTCTTATTATGCCTGCCAGTCTACGGAATTTTGTCGCAGTAGCCCAAACAGACTAAAAACCTCCCCCAAACTAGGAGAGCCAATAAAATATCTGAGAATACCTTGTGGATCCTTCTAGGGTTTCTCCTCCTCCTCCACCACCACTTCTTCACTTCCTCTGTCAGAGGGTGCAGTGTTGGATTGGCCAGTCATCTACCTCCTGCTCACCTCCAGTGCTCTTGGGATTTCTGAGAAGTTAATATTTATAAGAACAGCCTAGGGTTATGTTGTGGTTTTTATTTTATCACTGTCTACTATTTTTTCTACACATTCAGCTATTTACAGAACTCACATTCTTTGCAGCTTTTCTCAGAAAACCTGCTTACTCTGTGTCCATTTCATTGCCACTACAAGCCTCTCAAAGCCATCCTTGGGGTTTTTTATGCTTAGTCCTGACCTTGTCAGAGAAAAAAACTGAAATATTGGATTACCCTGTTATCCTTCTCCTGTGCCCCAAGTGCTTTATGGGTATGCATGAATATGTGTTGGTGAAGGCTTGGACAAAATTCAAGAGGGAGATGCCGTCGATTCAGTGGACATTGGCTGGAGGCCCTCTGAGAAGCTCTGGGTTGTGCTTTGCTGCTGCAGTCATCCCCTCCTGGAAGGATATGATAATATCATCAGAGTCTCCTAAGGTCAGATTGGCATACAAGGAGGAGGAAGAAGAGTTGAGAGAGGGAAATTCCTAGCCAACTTTTCTGTGCTTTCCTTCCCCACCTTCTCTGAGGAATTTGATGTTCCTTGCACCCTTCTTGCAATTAGGGCTGCCTCTGTCACTATAAAGCAAACTCCACTCTGACACATTTCAGTATCACTGGAAGATGCTAATACATGCGACACGAATTCATTTGTTTCAACAATATATTTTGAGTAACAGTTATGTAGGAGGCAAGATTTGGCACCTAAGGAGTATAGAGATATCAAAGTCACAATCTCTGCCCTCTGTGTACCTAGGATTTGGTTGACGAGAATGGAGCAAAGAGACCAAGCCAAGGAGAAACAACTCTAGCACAAGTCTAACAAAAGAAATTTCTGTCACATGAAAAGGCAAAGCACTATAGACATCAAAGAAGATAAGATGCTGGATTTACTTGGGAGGATAAGGAACAGCTTCTAAACACTTTGGACAGATGTAGAGTGTTAGGAAGACATAGGCAGGGGTCATCACACAGTGACGAAAGTGGTTGAAATGTTTGCAAAAGCATGTGCAAAGGCACAGAGGAAGAAACCCAATGGGTTGGGTGTAGTTGGTAGAGAAAAGAAGCTCATTTTGACTGAATCTGTCTTATTCTGGGTGTATATAGGAAAGCAGAACCTGAGACAAGGGTTTGCATTCAGATGGTAAGAAGTAACTCCAGGGAACAGGAATGGGGCATGGAGAAATGAAGCAGGGAAACGAGATAAGCCAGTACAAGGGTATGTTCTTGAGCTCAGCGCTGCCATGGGTGACTATGACTCAATTCTACTGGGACCCTCTGAGGAACCGTGTAGGTAGAATGCGTCTCAGAATTGTGCACCTGAAGGACCCAAGAGAGTAGTAGGTTCCCAACTACTCCCACCCCCTACTGGTCAAGGGTTCTTCATGGGCAGGCCTATATCACTTCCAGGTATGTACATGTGAGTGCCAAGCAAGTTTTTGCAAATGTCTTTCCCCAAGGTGTCCCAGGAGCCTCCGAGCAGAGAGAGACAGAAGCTTGGTGCAGCTGAGATGATATGATGTTAGGTTAACCTTCTCAGGGCTGGTCACACAGCAATGACTAGAGTAAGGCAGGAGAACAGGAGGTAAGGGGGGGATTCTGGGATTATCTCAGAACCATGGCCAGTGAGGCGCCAGGAGGTAATGCCACAAGGATAAGTTTTGGAAGAGATTATGCCTCGCTAAGAAATTTGAACTTAGTTAGCAATGGGTATCCCTTGCAAAACCTGATACCCCTGCTTGTCATGTGCAGAAAAGGACAAGATCTCCTGTGGGGAGAGAGCCCATCATGCTCACATTCATGTGCATGATATTATGGTAAATAGTAGCTCCTTGTGATTGGCTAAGTGAATTTGGAGATTTTATGATGGGCTTTAAATAAAGTAACCCTCACCAAATAGACAACTGGCCTAAAAGCATCCTAATAAAGGAACTGTTGATTAGAGATTTGACTAAAATCCCAGAAAACATGAACAATAACAGGAAAATATCAAAGCTGGCACTTCTACTTTGAGCTAATTTATAACTAAAAACAAAGGCAATACAATAAGTTCTGAGAAGCCACCTGAAAAAAATTTAAATCCATACAAGTGATTCTCCAAAATATGGATTGATTTAAATTCACTAAGTTAATAATTAATCTTAACCAAAGTACATATTATTGTCAAATTATTAACTAATGATATTATGAATCCATTATGATGAACAAAACATGTAAAATTTTTATTTCACATTTATCTTATCCTTTAGATTTATCTTTGGTGGGGCACCTGGCTGGTTTGGTCGGAAGGGCCATTTGACTCTCGATCTTGGGGTCATGAGTTTGAGCCCCATGTGGGGTGTAGAGATTACTTAAATAGATAAAAACTTTAGATTCATTTTGGAACACACATCATAATATTTGTAATAAACATGTAATAAACACATCATAATATTTGTAATAAACATATTCTTTTATTAACAATATTGTATGAACAAAATATTTGGAACTCACATCTCTAGGCCATAGGTTGTCCGAAAGAAAAGGAAGAGAGAGGTGTGTACAGGAGGCATTTTGGATGTTGACTTAACTGGATGTGGCAGTTAAGTGGATGGCGGGACAAGATCTGGAAAGAATTAAAAAGTGAAAAAAAAGAATTAAAGAGTGACTTGGGTTTTATACTAGGATAATGTTCAGATGGGGAGACATTGTGTAGAAATGGATGTCTAAAGGAAGAGGTGGTTTTGGGTGTTGAGAGTGAGGTGGGCTGTGGATGGGCATCAGTGCATGCTGGCCTCTCAAGATGGTGTTTCAGAATGGAAGGTTCTCTGACTGCTTGATCCTCTGTCCTGGAATCAGCCTCTCACAGCCCAGGCTGAATGTAGTCCTCAGGCTCTAAATAGAAGTTAGTGGTGTAATTTTTGCCCCTCTCATTGGTGAGAATGACAGGCTGTCCTGCCATTTTGGAAGTGGCTATGAACCAGTCCAGGTAGGAAACAGACTGAAAGGCAGATGTGGAGCCCTCTCTACTATGGAAAAAGAGAAAGGGCTTCTGGGCTTTCTTCTCCTTGGACATATCCATGATCTTTTTCTCCTAGGATTAGGAAAAAAGCTTATTAGAGAGGATCACTTAGAGAAAGGTCTAAATTAACACAGCTCTGAGAGTGACTGCTTTCCCCAAAGGGAGGAACAGAGGCCAGGGACACAGGCAGGTGAAGGGACACCACGTGTCAAAACAGACAACCTGCTGGCTCCAATAGTTTGTCTCTACTTCAGCATCCCACAACACCAAGCACTTCTGATTCTCTGAGAAGCACTATCTCCCATGAGAACAGAGACAGGCTTAAGCCCTTTTTGTGGGAGCTTCTGGTGGGCACCCATCTGCAGGTGTGGCAAGATTCCCAGCCTCCAAGTGGGTTGACATCTTATGGCATTCATCATAACCAGAAGGATTCACTTCATGACTATAAATGCTACCTTCAGTGCAGAAACCACAGGCATATAATCCACAAAATTCAGACTAATAACTTCCCCTTGTCTCCTATGCCACTCGGTGGCCCTTGCTTAAGTGGGAGAAGCCCAGCATCTTGGAGGAGTTTGGGGAGGCAGTTAAAGAAAACTGACGATGGGGGCACGTGGGTGGCTCAGTGGTTTAAGGCCTCTGCCTTTGGCTCGGGTCATGATCCCAAGGTCCTGGGATGGAGCCCCACATTGGGCTCTCTGCTCAGCAGGGAGCCTGCTTCCCCCTCTCTCTGTCTCTGCCTGCCTCTCTGCCTACTTATGATCTCTCTCTCTGTCAAATGAATAAATAAATTAATTAATTAAAAAAAAAACTGAGGATGAAGAAACCATCATTCCTTGGCCTTTTTGAAACATTCTCATGGGTGTACCCTCTGGCTTTCGGAGAATGCTCTGATGTTCAAATGAATGTTACAACCATGCCCATTGACTTGGGGGTCAATCAAGTCCCATCTCCTTCCTTAAACTGAACAACCCAGGATTGAAAACTGTCATTTTTATTCAGTGATATGTTAAATGAAATAAAAAGTGTATCTCCCAGTGCTTCTCTCATGAGCTGTACCACCACTCACCTTAAGCTGCAGAGTAGGCTGGCCCTGAATTTCTGCACAGAAGAGACAAAGATGGTTGCCCTTGATTCCCAAGTAAACCGGATTGCCTTTCCCCGCATCATGAAATTCTTTGTCTGTACATGTTATTAAATCAAGACTGACTGGAAAAATGGAAACAGGTTTCAAGCCCCAAGTAGCAGAAAGTCCAGTCCTTCTGGCCTGACATCACTCCTCCCAGCTAGGGGAGGGGATGCTGAGCCATCAAGACATTCCCAGAAGCCTCCCCCCATTCACCATGTAGCTGAGACCCTTCATCATTATCTGAAGTCCATTTTCATTCTCTTACTTAATATCAGAACCCCAGTTGTTACAAAGGCATATTGCAACCCAAAAATAAAAATAAAATTTCCACCACATTTGCAGCTAAATTTGATCACATGCTGAAGTTGTAGCCCATTAGATAAATGTGGAAGTGTTGTGTGGGATTTCTAAGAATATTCTTTAAAAGAAGTTGACTCAGCTAAGAGAAGCTCCTTCCTTATACCCTGTGTCTTCTTACTGCTGGCCTCAAATACTTGGATGATGGTTGAGGAGAACTTGGGCTTGGTAAGCAGAAAGCTAGAATCTTTGGACTATGGGGGTATCATAGAACCAACACACTGGCCTCAGCCTGCCTGCTCAGGCTTCTTTTTCATGAGAAAGAAATTAAACTTCTTAGTTAAGTCCCAGTTATATGGGTTTTCTGTCACTATTAGCTGAATTTAATTCCCAACTAATTTAGCCCAGGAGCCTGGATGTTCTGCATCTATCCTTCTAGTCAGGGACCAAGAAATCTCCCATCAACGCTCTTTATTGAATTCCCACTCAGGACAAGACTGCATGTGTGCCCCAGAGATTTAGCTGAGGATAAGAGACATTGTCATTGCCCCCATAGAAAATGAGACCAAAGATGTAAGCAGAGAAATGACCAGAATAAATTGCAATGCCTGTTTGGGGGAAGAGACCAAAGCCTGGGACAGTAGGAGTCCAAAATTAGAAGAATCAAGAAAGATCTCTCTGCAGAGGTGAAGTTCAAGCCAAGACCTTAAAGTTAAGAGGAAACTAGTATAGGAAAACATGGGGGCTATAGGGGGTCTAAAGGGAGAGTGTCACAGGGAAAGGATGGACAAAGGTCCTTATGTGGGCTTTTACTGGTGCCCCTGAGATCTCCATACTAGCTCCCACCTCCCACCCCCAAAACACAAACACATGGGAATGTTACTCTTTAATTAACATAGTTCAGAAGGTCACTCTTAGTGCTTTGTAGAGAATGGATAAGACACTACACAAATGAAGGGGGAGGGAGGACAGTGAGGAGGCTATGGCAGTGGCCCAGGTAAGAGATGATATTATCTTAGAAATAAAGCATATTTTGCATATGGACTCCTCCATCTTTGCTGATGGATTGGATAGAGATCGAATCAAGGATGTGTCCTGAACTTCTGGCTCAAGAAAACAAGTGATGGTAATGCCACTAATAGAGATGGAGAAGACTGGGCTCATCAGCAGTTTTGAGAAGTCAGACCGCTAGTTCTGCTTGGGATAGATGAAGTTGGAGATGTCTGAGGGGACATGGAGAGGACGTGGGTAAATTGTCCAGAGTGGACTTCTGGGTTGGAAGCACAAATGCCAGAGTGATAGATGTGATACATTAATCTAAGAGACCAGATCCCAATCCTTTCAGAGGTGTTTCATAATGATTGCAGACTGAGATCTGAGGATCTGCAACATTTGGAGATTTTATAGAGAAAGTGGAGTTGGAAAGGAGAATGCCCAAGAGAAGCCAGGGAACCACAAGAGAATATTCCTACAGAAGGAGAAGATAGGAAGTGTTCAAGAAGGTAAAAGTTACTGATTGTGCTGACTGTAGCTGAGGAACCAAATATTGTGAGGATAGGGGAGCATATCTGGTGGCCTTGGGAAGAGGAGCTTGAGAGAACAGTTCAGAAATCAGGTTATTTGATGCAAGCATGAGCAGGAGATGAAGTAGAAACAGGTTGTGTAGCCAGTTCTTCCATGATGACTAGTACATAGCACTGTGTAGAGATTGGTATACAGGGAAAAAGCATGGTAGCAAGAATGGAATGTGGGAATCAAGAGAAGGTATTTAGTATTAAGCTTAGAAATATTATATTAGAGCATGTCTGTCAGTAATAGAAAGGATCCACCAGACAGACGAAGGTGGAATATACGGGGAAGAGAAGAATTAAATCAAACATTGAAGTCCTAGGGA